>ML866504.1:0-21533 GCA_009831015.1 Picea engelmannii | reverse complement strand
AAGTGATCCCGGGTTTATATAAATCCTTCTGTTCATAACAGTCGAAAACAAAGATGCATAAAAACAAACGGATCCCCGATCCGAGAATAGTCTTGCAATCAAATTTTAAAACGTATTTCACATCTTCGTGACACGTAGTGTCATGAAGTGTGATCGATGAAGAATCACGACCCAGTCCTGTCATTATGCCTTCAAGCACCCTGTGGCGATGACTCCAGTTGTCCTGCGAATCTTTCTATCTCTTATTCGAACCATAACGCACACCATAACGCATAGATCTCGAGCGGCTCCATTGGTACCTCCACGGGTACGAGTTGGTACCTGGTACCGGTATCCTGTTCCAAATATAGAAGTGGTACCTAACCCAAGCGATATTAGTTCCAAAACCAATTTAAAGCATTAAAGTGCATAAAAATAGCTTGAAATGCAAAGATAACTTAGGTAACCTCATTGAATGGTCGGGAGATGTCAGTTATGTCCAAAACAAGGCTAAAAGGGTGGTACTGGTAGATAAATGGAGGTCTGTGGCATATAATGTGGGCAAAAACATGATCAAAACCGGGGACCAACAGGAAGATAGAGATTGAATTTATAGGATTCATGATTACTAATGGCTAAGTATTGTTTCAGGATCATATGTTGAAGAGCTTCAACAACTTCTCAGATGTAATTACTAATAAAACACAAATCCAAATGTTTAGAAGTTTTTTAAATTAAGTTAGGCCTTTTTATAAAGGACAAGTAGAGGACATATTCATTTCTAGCACTGCTCGAAGAAAATACCACTACCTTGGACTACAACCATGATAGAAGTTGTTAAAATGACTAAACAAAAAATCCAAGGATTTCCTCCATTGTCTCTTCCAACATAGAAAGGATCCTACATCATAGATATCGATGCATGTCAACACACATGGGGAGGAATGTTGATAGAAAGGATCGATGGAATATAATAAATATGTGGGTATGCCTCTGGCTCTTCCAGAGGAGTGGAGTTGAATTACCCATCCAACCATAAGGAACTCCTAGCCATAAAGAAGATATATCAACATTTTAAGTTGTATTTGAAACCTTCAATGTTTTTAATAAGAACATTTTTAAAGATAATGTCAGGCATGCTTAATTCTAAAATATGCCTTACTCACAACCACACCAGGATCTAGAAGTGGGTAGTTTGGCTAGAAAACTTGGATTATGAAGTTGAATTCAAACCGGTCCATTTAAATTATATGGTCGATATGCTAACTAGAGAAGCAAGGAATGTTAGATTTTCTATGTTTAATGAAAGTCCATTGTCATTAGATAAAGGAAAACAACCTATGATCATTGAACAAGAAGCCGCAAAAACAAAAAGAAGGGTTAGGCAGAAAATTGAGCATAGAAAAATGATCAACATGACTGTTTTGTCTACAGTCAATTCCCCTCAAGGAAAATACTGACTCTATAATATTACAAGAGAAAATGTTGATCAATTCATCGCCAAGACTCTCATTGAATAAATAAAGGAGAGTCCTTTGAAAATACTAATCCTAGAAAAATGGGAAAGGAAGGTGTTTTTCGACCTTAACCATGCTCAAGAAAGGCTCAGTAGAAACAAGTTTGGAGTCACCATTGATTTTGATGAAGATAACCTATGTTACTGTGATATTTGTGCAGGAATTCTAACAGGCGAAGCCTATTCATTGATATTACAATTAACAAAACAAAAAAGGGGAGATTTTCCTCTGTGGTGACCCTGCAACTTGTCAAGACATCCATGGACAAGTTGAACGAAAGTTCTGCTATTCTATCCCTTTTCTAACTTGACTCAACGAAACTCTAACTCAATGGTAAACTCAGTAAATGAGCAACATGGAAAGATGTTAAGGGTAATCAATGAAGAAATTGAATTGAATCTAAAGGTCAGATCTGAATTCTCCAGACAATTCATGTGTCCCCCACATCCATGGCTCAAAGGATCTGATGTAGATCATTGTTTCATAGATTTCTTGTACCCACTCCCAGAGTTCATTGAAAATTGGAACTGTTATCCCCATTTTGTGGGATAACTAACGAGATTATGTTTTGAGGCCCTCAAGTTACAGATATGGAGTGTCGAGAGACTACATGACCAACAATATCTAGTTGCACAGATGGAGACCCTTCTCACCACCACATAGGTCATATATTTTTAGACGACATCCACCACACCAGCTGGATTCTGAGAGGAACTGGGCCTTGCTCCATGAGGTACAAGTCATTATTATGGTGAGTGTCATTTCAATATTTGAGGCATTTGAGTATGTTGTATCTTAGACTGCTTTAGATTTCATGACATATGCTTGGACATTATTCCTTTTGCCCTGTTTCACCTTGGTGGTTGACATTGTGCCCTAGTAAGTGGTCTTCCTCTAGAATGGGTTTGCTAATATGAGCTCCCTTGAAGATCCATCAGACTGTTCCTAGCCATACTTACCATTTTTCATCACTTAAACCCCCTATTTCCTTATCTCTTGGGATTTTAGGGTGTATTGACCCAAGAAGGGGTTGTCCCTCATTTTATGGGAAGAAGGGGCTAAAGGCCCAGAGGGATTTTTGTTGGGTAAAATATAAAATCCTATATATTAAACCTTCTAGATGCTTCGCCCAGGAATCCCTCAAGAAAGCAATGAAATGCTTATCTGTAAGAAAAGTTAGACCCACAAGAATAAATGATAGAATGCTTAGAGGGTTAGTTGGAGGATAGGAGGTCTCGTCACGAGTCAGCCTATCATGATCATGGGTATCTAGCGGTATGACATTATCGTCATATGGCCACCAAGCCAGGGTAGTGGCTCTCAATTGCACAACTGAGAGAAAGGGGGTCTCATCACGAGCCAACCTTCTCATTTCTGCAAGGTATTTGTGAGTGACGTTGTCATTATCTGGACACCACGCAAGGACAGTGGTCGTCAACTCATCCTTAAAACATGAAAGAAACAGAGAATGGAAAAACGATGGGATTGGAAAACTTAAATTGCAAAAGAAGGTGTCACACACCCTCTACAAAGACACCCATGAATGAGACAGTAAAACCCTTGTATTTCATGAACTCCATGCCCATTGAGTCTTGATCCTTAACCACTTCATCAATTTACATGGCTTAGAGAGGGATCACTTGAGAAACACTCCTTGAACTAGGAAAGATCTACCCAATAAGACACCTCGTCAACCCTCACATATCCAAGTTTGGCAAGTCGCATAATGTTTTTGAGCACTTACTTGTTTGACAGGGTAATATTTGATGCACATTCTTAGGTGGCTCATTTATTGATTTGATTTACTCATCGTGATATTTTAACTTGAGACCCTTGGAGGGCATGCTTATTTTTCTTTGCATGACCTAGTTGGTGGACAATTTTGGAGGAACAAGCCTAGCTTGGGCTTCCATGGGGCTTGAAGCCCATAGGTTGGATGCCAAGGGTCCACATGCCAGATGAGAGAGACATATCTTCAGAGGCCTAGAAGACATTGTGGACGACATGACCTAGCCCTTGCATGCCAAACATTTTTCCTAGGAGAGGCAAAACGTCATCTTTGGGGGCTTGACGTCATGCTTGAGGGGCTTGAGGTGGTGATGACTAAGCATGGAACGTTTTGAAGGAAGGAACCCTTGGATCATGAAGTATAAGGTTGTATTGGAGACACATGTCCTTTTGAGGCCCAACCCTATCATCTCCAACTCAACGTTTGACCTAAAAGTGCCAAAATGTCCCTCCTAAAGGGGTGGCGCCACTCTTAGGGTTTTCACTTGTGAAAAAAGTAAAAATTAGAACGAATTGTTTCATATTATTTTGTAAAGGGGAAATATTAGGGTTGTTGACCCCTAATCTTGTGGTTTACCCTAAAATTATGTGGACAAACTATGTTAGTGATATTTTGTATAAATAGAGATCATAAGATCTCATTTTATATCATAACTCTCCCATTGTGAGAAGTATTGGACTGGAATTTTCGTTATATTTGGCTAGTTTCTCTCTTGTGCTCTTATGTATGGCTATATTCTTGGTTATTGGTTGATGGAAGTGATGCGCTAGCCTTGGAAGGCTCTTCTTTGTTATTGTGGTGGTTTATCTTAGCATTTTCCTTGAATTGGTAAGTCTTTTTTTCATTGTATTATCATTTCTGTTCAAGACAAAGTTATTTTGCTAAATCTAGGTGGGAAGAATAAGGGCATACACCCCCACCTTAGCCTCCATCATTTTATGCTTAAATTTTATTGGTTTAACAAGGGTTTCCTAAGATAAGTATAAATGCATACACCTTCTTAGCCTAAACCCTAGCTAGGGATACTTGCCTTGGGGAGTAAGATTATTTACACCCCGAAGGAGTTAGTAATTCTATCTATTTCTTTTCTTGACTCCATTAACCCAATAATTAAATACATTAGTCATTACTTGTTGCATTGGAGATATAAATTGTTGCCTTGGTAAACGTGAAATTTTCAAGTTTCGAAGTTGTCTCTTTTGGAAGTTGTTCCTTGAGCCTTAGGCTCTCTTACCTCACTGAGGCATCCCCTTTCAACCATTATTTCTTGTTGATGTTACAAAACTAACCTACAGCCACAAGGCTACAAAAAATGTAATACTTTAACCCCTATTAACTCATAAACTAACCCTAGGACTAACCCCTAATTTTGCCCTAATTCTCTACTAACCCTAACACACTTGTTGAGCTAGTTAGAAGTAGTTTTCAGTGGCTAATTTTTATGCTATAAGGCTTGGTTTGATTCAGCCATAAGTCTGGTAAATATATTTGTCTCAATATTTTGTTTTCAGCCTTGCTTTTGTGCTAAAGTATTGCTTTATCATTGTTGGATTAAGATAGATTTCACTAACTTGTCTCTTGCTCATTTAATCATACTTTTAGCACTCATTTTGCAGCCTTTACTATATTTTATAAACTGATATATATCATTTACTTTGGATTCAATTAGGGACAACAAGCTTAACTTACTTTTCCAACTAACATATTACAAGCATCCTTGGTTTTCATTGTGTCTCGGGTAGGTACTTTACTCTCGGCACGTCACTCAACTCACTTGGAAACCCTTAACCCTTCCCAAGACTATTTTCCAAGCTCTTCTAAACATTTAGAATTGACCTCTAGGGAAATCCATTCATACTTATCATTTTCCATCTCAATTCCCCCTAGGGTCACCTGGATCCCCCCCTTGAGGTGACTACCTCACCTCTAAAGTGATGAGAACACTTGGCTAAGGTGACTGTGGGTAGGTGCTCTCCAAGTTGTCACCAATTGGTAGTTGGGTTGGGATTTTCCCAACCTACAACTTGTGCGATAAAATTTTGGTGTCGTTGCCGGGGAGGATTTTAAATCCTCTTTGTTCCTTAATGACACTTTCACAAGCTTCCCTCCCAAAGCCTCTATCCCTTAGTGACCCAGGATCTTTTCGTCAGGTGACTTATTAAAGAACTGTATTAAATGAGCATAAACAAAATTACACCATAAAGAAGGAAAAGCTCAAAAACAAAGAGACATAAGCATGCAATCTGAACACAAAGAACTTGATAACGGAGTTCATCCCTGGTGGACTACATCTCCGGGTCTTTCTCTCAAATGGGTAGGTATTTTTATTAACTCCACAAAAGAATTAGGCAAAATACATAAGTATACCTCATTCTGGATTTAATCCACAAAAGCTTTCCTCAGATCGGAAAACCAACACCACCATTGCGTTCGTGGCATCATTTTACCTAAAAATGATTGTCTCCACACCTCAATATGATTCAGACACTTCCAGGCCCCCAAGGCACCCCTGCCTCAGTTTTTGTGGCACTACTCCTGCAATAAATGACTGGATTGTCTCGAAATCCATGCCAAAATCTAGAAAACTGCGCCCAAAACCGTACTGTACGGATGCGCTTGGTCTGCCTCTTCATGTTCTTGTGTGTTTGCACTGATCGAACCCCCTTTAAATAATATAATCTCATGGTTATGTAATAATGAGGAGGTTGGTGGAGTGGTTAGCAGAGGATAAGTTAGGCGGAGGTCCCGGGATCAAATCCCCTAGACTCCCGTTTTGACAAATGGTTAGAACAAATGTGGCGTGCTCCGCTAAATATAGCAAGCGATTACAAACTGGCATAATGTTCTAAAATTAGGGGAATATGCTATATTTGGTGGTAGTTTGGATTAAGCCCCTAGGTGGGTGAAAGATTATGGTCATGTGGCGTAATACATGTAATCAGGGGTTGGGTCGAAGGCCTAGCCCCTTTCCTTTAGCGCCCATATAAATGATTAAATTAAAATAAAATTCAAACCAAATTAATAACAAGTAACATGATGTGGTGTAGTGGTAGCGTGGATTTGTGGGGCCTTTGGGCTAGTGAGAGGTCATGAGTTTGAATCTGGTGGAGTGATAAAAAATTTACCCAACGACCATTGGAGGGGTGCCACATGGTAGCCCGTGACTGGGCCACGTGGTACCATATAACTTGTCCACAAACTGCCACTTGTCGCAATCTGATTTGCCCATGAAACTATCACGTTTCATCACCTAACTTACCCACATGTCTGCCATCCTTGCCACATCATCTTGCCAACTCAGTTGTATGGATGTGCCACATGTCACCCGTGCAATAGTGTCACGTGTCACTTTGACTTTTTGACTTTTGACCAAGTTTGACTGAACTTTGATCGCTTATAAATTTTGATCTGTAACTCTGTTTGAAGAGTAGTTTGCATCGTTAGAAATCTTGTGACGCGCTCTTTGCAATTATGCCCTTTTAATTGAGTTTTGGGAACTTTGAATTTTTTCCCTTTTGTTGTCTGCTGAAGCCATTCTGAACGTTCTAAGTTGCTTATGTGCGTTCTGAGTTGTTCTTAACCGTCTCTGGATCCTTTTTGGATCACACCTTCTCACTGAGAGCTTTTTGGACCACCAAAAGATTTCATTAATCAATTGGTAAGTGAGGGAAGAGTTCCCTCACCTTATCCTTCTCAATCCACTTTGCCTTGCTTGGATGTGTTCCCTTTAAGCCTACTCGAAGATAATCAACATCACCCCTGCGTGAATTCCTCGTCCTTCTATCCAGGATGATATCTTCTTGTAACTCATCCAAGTACTCAGATGTGAACTCATCAACTAAAGGTATTGAAACTTCCTCATCCTGATCCATGATCATCGGAGGCTAAAAATGTTTCAAGTTCTCTACATTCACAACTGAATAGATCTGCATATAAGGTAGAAGATCTAAACAAAAATCATTAGTGTCACTTTTCTCCAAAATAGTGAAGGGTCCATATCGAATGGGCTTGAGTTTCTTTTCTTCACCCTTCAATCGTTCCTTGTTGATGTGAAGCCATACCCGGTCTCCAACCTAGAACTGATGATCAACCCTGTGCTTGTTATGCCGAGCTTTATATTGTGCTTGACTCTTCTCCAACTGTTCCCTAACTGCCTGGTGCATCTGTTTAATCCTCTGGATGAACTTGCAGGCTCTGTCCTCTATTCGTTCTTCATTCACATCGACATCTTTCCCATACATCAAGTCCAAAGGAACCTTTGGTAGGTACCCAAAACACGTCTCAAAAGGTGAACTCTGAGTGGATGAATGTAAAGCTCGATTATAAGCATGTTGTACATAATGTATATGTTCATCCCATAACTTAGGATGCTTGTTGTAGTAGCCTCGAAGAAAAAGTACAATTGTTCTGTTTACCACCTCTATCTGTCCATCGATCCGTGGATGAAAAGCAATGCTCCTCTTCAATTTGGTGTCCATCATTCTCCACAAGCTAGTCCAAAAATCCCCAAGGAATTGAGTATCTCAATCCAAGACAATGGACGTGGGTAATCCAAAGTGAAACCAAACATGTTGAAAGAAGAGATTAGAACTCTGCTCAGTAGTGATCTGCTTTTTACATGGCATCAAGATACACATCTTGTTGAACCTATCCACTACGACATACAAATAATCATGACCCCCTTTGGTCATTGGTAAACCCCCTACAAAATCCATGGAAATGCTTTCCCATGGATGGGATGGAACATGAAGTGGTGAGTATAGCCCCAATTTTCTATCAGTGGGCTTACAAGTAGAACGCATCACACACCCCTTTACATATTTAGTTACAATTGCTTTCATTTGAGGCCAATAACAAAACCTCTGCAAATGAGCCATAGTTTTTCCTACCCAAAAATGCTCAGATACAAGAGAAGTGTGAGCTTCTCGTATTACATGGACTCGTTCACTTGTAGGAATACATAGTTTCCCAAGATGATAGAGTAATTTCCCCTGTAGACAATAGTTCTCTACCTGTGCACCATGGGTTAGCTTCTCATATACTTCTTTAAAATCTTCATCGATGGCATATTGTTCTACATAGCTATCATGAGATAAAGAAGTATTCTTCAAAATAATAGAAGCAACAATAGGAGGTCTAGAAAGCATATCGGCTACCTTGTTACTTGTACCCTTCTTGTACTTGATTACCAAATGAAATTGTTGTAGAAAACCCATCCACCTGTAGTGTCGAGATTATTGCAGCTTGGTCTATGCTTGAAGATATGTATGATGGTTTCCTTACCTAACAAGTAATGCTTCCATTTCTTTACACTTTGAACTAATGCATACAACTCTTTATCATATGTAGGATAGTTAACAACAACTTGGTTAAAATTCTCGGAGTGGTAACAGATAGGCTTACGATATTGCATTAATATTGCACCCATGGCGTATCTGTTGGCATTTGTCTCGATCTCGAACGGTTGTTGAAGATTTGACAGTGTTAATACTAGTGCGGTATTGATCTTCTCCTTCAAAATGTTGAAAACTTTTTGTTGCTTTCCTTCCCACTGAAAAGTGTTCTTCACATTGGTTAAGGCATGCAAAGGAGTTGTTATATAGGAGAAGTTGGGAATGAATCTCCTCCAATACTGGACTGCACCCAAGAAGCTCTGGATCTTGGTTACACTTTTTGGCTCAGGACATTTCATAATTACTTCAATATTGGAAGGATCAATCTTCAATTTTCCTCCTCCCACGATATGACCTAAATATACAAGTGCAATCTTGCCAAATTCACATTTTGACATTTTCACATACAGCTTTTCCCTTTGCAAAGTATCCAATACTTGTTTTACATGCCTGTCATGTTCATCCCAAGTCCCATTGAAAACAAGAATGTCATCTAAATATACAATCACAAAGTCATCCAGGAAAGGCCTGAATACATCATTCATCGCATGCATGAAAGTTGTCGGAGCATTACAAATCCCAAACGGCATAACTAACCACTCAAACAATCCTTGTTTGGTTTTAAATGCAGTCTTCCACGCATCCTGTTATGCAACCCTAATTTGATGATATCCACTACGCAAATCCAACTTAGTGAAATAAATAACATTCTTCAACTGATCAAGTAAATCATCTGTATGAGGAAGAGGGTATCGATTTTTCACCCTGATTTTATTCAAAGCCCGGTAATCGACACACATTCTCCATGTGCCATCTTTCTTTGGCACCATCACAATTGGAGAACTACAAGGAGATGAACTAGCCTGATGACCCCTTGATCCAATAAGCCTTGTACCTGCTTCTTGATCTTTGTCATCTCCACAACTGAAATCTTGTACATGCCCACATTAGGAAGAGGAGAATCCTGTTGAAGATGTATCTCATGTTGGATTTCCCTCTTAGGAGGTAATCCATCTGGTTCCCAGAAAATATCATCATACTTAGAAACAATATCAATTAATTCCTTTTTATGAGATGGATCACACCCTTGGAAAGTGTTGGATGTCCCGATATATTTCTCTTTGACGACCATGAGTATGTATCTCTTATTAGTGGTTATGAGTCTTTTCATTTTCCCTGCACTAACAAGTGTCATATTTACCCTCATGCTATGAGCTCTAACAATATATTCCACTCCCCCTTTAGTAAGGTTGTATTTTTTTCTCATGACGAAAGAAGATTTCTTTTCTATCATAAAGATAAGGACTCCCCAACACTATGCCACATATATCAAGTGGTACAACATCCAAATCCACTTCATGAATCAACTTTGAAGCAATAGCAAATCTGACCCTACATTGTTTGGTGACATTAAGTTTTGCTTTGTCACATACCCAACCAAGAGGGTAAGGCTTTGGATGTGGCTTCGTTACAAGACCCATCTTCTTGACAAGTGCTTTAGATATTAAGTTTACTTGGGAGCCCGGATCAAATAATGTATCTATCTTAGTATGTTTAGATACAACTCATATATGAAATAACTCATTCCTCTTTTGTTCATCAATATGAGATTCATCACTAGAACTTGAACTAGCATGAAGAGCATCTTTACCTTGTACTCCAGCCACTGTGATATTTCCTTCATCTCTTGATTCAGAACCAAGATCTTGTTGCCCTGTAGAAACAATCTTTGTCTTCCCCTTTCCACCGAATTGTTTCAGTTTATTTTCTAGATGTAGTTTCCAACAGTGTTATTCATCATGACCACTCCTCTTGCAATGAGTGCAAGATGGTTTTCCTCCTTCTCTCGTTGTTGTAGTCGTCTTCTTGTCCTTCCTTATGAACTTCTTGAAAGTCTTGTGTGGGAAATTGGAAGGTTTCTTTGTGGGATCTTATTGAACATGTTTCCCCATGTTCTCAATGTGAGTGGCTTGCACACGAACCTCGTCAAGACTAGTGGGGTTAAATAAGAGAAAAGTATGACGAATATAACTATGAAGTGCACCAATATACTTCATTAAAGTTTCATAAGAATCCAAAGGAATGTTCAATGCTAGAGATTTCTTCCTAAATTCTTCTGTGAAACTTTGTACAGTCTGACCTTTACTCTGTCTCAATGTTTTCCATTCCATCATTACTTTATGTAAAAACCCTATTGGATAAAACTGCTTCCTTATCTTCATTTTAAATTTCGACCATGAGAAAAGAAGATTACCACACTTACTTTTTTCATGTAGCTTGCTCTCCCACTATACGAGAGCGGTGCCTTCCAACCAAAGAGAAGCCAGTTACACGTTAACTTCATCTTCGTCAATATGTTGAACACAGCAATATACTTCAACCTGTCGGATCCAATTGTCTAACGTTTTAGGATTAACATCTCCATTAAACATAGGTAAAGCAAAGTTTACATCAAGCTTTAATAATGGTTTCTTAAAAGAGGATTTATGGTTAGAATGTTGAGAGTGTTGAGAATGCTCAGAGGAAGAAAAACTAGAACTTAAAGGTGAATATGGAGGCTCAAGCGCATCTCCTCCATCCCCTTGGTTTACCGAAGCATCATCATCAGCTTGTGCTTCCTTTTTCTTCTCTTTCTTATTCATCCTCTTCTCGTAATCTCCATACATTCGTTCGACCATTTCTGATATGTGATAAAAGACCATGTGAAAGTTCTTCTCATGTTCATCATGCTTGTCCTCTTCTGCCATCTTCTTCCTTCGGGATGCACGACCAACTTCGGGATTGAAAGTATTAAGTGTTCCTTTACCCTCCTTATGCTTGGCCCTAGTAAGCATTCATACTCAACAATTCAAGTAAAGATAACTGCTTTGATACCAACATGATCCCTGATCTTTTCGTCAGGTGACTTATTAAAGAACTGTATTAAATGAGAATAAACAAAAGTACACCATAAAGAAGGAAAAGCTCAAAAATAAAGAGACATAAGCATGCAATTTGAACACAAAGAACTTGATAACGACATTTGTCTCTGGTGGACTACATCTTCGGGTCCTGCTCTCAAATGGGTAGGTCTTTTTATTAACTCCACAAAATAATTGGGCAAAATACATAAGCATACCTCATTCTGGAGTTAAGCCACAAAAGCTTTGCTCGGATCAGAAAACTAACACCACCATTGTGTTCGTGGCGTTGTTTTACCTAAAAAAGGTTGTCTCCACGCGTCAATCCGAGTTGGACACTTTCAGGACCCTAAGGCACCCCTGCCTCAATTTATGTGCCACTGCTCCTGCAATAAATGGCTGGAATGTCTCGAAATCCATGCCAAAATTTAGAAAAATGCACCCAAATTTGTATTGTACGGATGCGCTCGGTCTACCTCCTTCATGCTCTTGTGTGTCTGCACTGATCAAACCCCCTTTAAATAATATAATCTGGTGGTTATGCAATAATGAGGAGGTTGGCGGAGTGGTTAGCGGAGGCTAAGTTAGGTGGTGTTTAGGCGGAGGTCTCAGGATCAAATCCCGTGGACTCGCCTTTTTGGCAAATGGTTAGAACAAATGTGGCACGCTCTGCTAAATATAATGAGTGGTTATTGTTAGCGATCAAAAATGCACTAGCATTTTTGAAAGAATGATACCTAATCTTGTAGGGAATATTTGACTAGCTTCCCGAGCTCCAAATGCAGATTTGAAAGCACCATTGGAAAGATTAGGATTTGTAGATGTCGATCGACTATTCAAGCATGCAAAACAGACTCTCCATGACTGAGAAATTTGATTTTGAAAAAATCTGCGCTTTCACCAGCTAACCCGTCTTGAATTTTGCTAGTTAGCTGGTGAAAGCTCCGCCTTTCACCAGCTAAGGAGCGGATTTTCGGGTAAATTAGCTGGTGAAAGCTCCGCCTTTCACCAGCTAAGGAGCGGATTTTTGGGTAAATTAGCTGGTAAAAGCTTGTAATGACCAGAATACTCGAAATTTCGCCCAGATCAGAAATTTTCGATCCAGAAAGAGATGAAACCTCTTGGAATAGATAGGTGGTGAATTATCAAGTCAGATTTAAATGCTACTTTTGTGAGATAAGGTAAGAGAGAGGTTGTTCAAACACATTTGGCCTCATTTTAAAAGGTAGAATTTCAGGATTTTTGGCACACATCATCAAATTCGAATTCCACTTTCAGAGGAACAGATCAAAGAGCCTTGGAAGGCTAGGCTACACTTCATCAACTTTCAACCAATGTTTGAAGACCAAAAGATAGAGATTGACCTCATCTTAAGGATCTCTTCCTAGATTTTTGTAAATCTAGTTTACTTTCTGTTTTTAGAAAATCAGATCCATTGTTTTAGGATCTGAAGACTTTGATGTAAAGCTATAAAGCTACAGACTTAATACAGACTCGGGGTTCAAACTGGGATACATTTTTGTGCTACTGTATAGACTCTTATGATATAATAAAATTGCAGTCCCCTTTCATTTTCAATATCAGAAATATCCATGTTTTTATTTCTGTACTTCATTTCAGTTTATCTTATCTTATGAAGACTGTTATCTCTTTATTAAGCTCATAGATTTGAAGTGAAGGATTTTCTTTCTATCTTGTATTAAGCCTTACACCCAACTGTATTTGGCAATCAAGATTAGTGTTCTTCATCCCCTCCTTTCAAATTACTTGATCTGATTATTGTTTCCTGAAAGCACTGTTTCTTTATATGTATGATGAGTTGTCTATTACATTGATCATTAAAGACCCCATTGTTCCAAGCATACCTACACATTATTTTTAAGTTACCAAGCATCCTTAGACTACAACCCTAAGGAGTTTCTTGGAGTGATAACAATTACAAACTAGCGAAATGTTCTAAAATTAGGGGAATATGTTATATTTGGTGGTAGTTTGGATTAAGGCCCTAGACAGGCAGAAGATTATGGTCATGTGGCGCAATACATGCAATCAGGGGTTGGGCCGAAGGCCTGGCCCCTTTCCTTTGGTGCCCATATAAACTATTAAATTCAAATAAAATCCAAACCATATTAATAACAAGTAACATGGTGTGGTGTAGTGGTAGCGTGGATTTGTGGGGCCTTTGGGCTAGTGAGAAGCCATGAGTTCGAATCTGGTGGAGTGATAAAAAGTTTACCCAATGACCATTGGAGGGGTGCCACGTGGCAGCCCATGACTAGGCCACGTGGCACCATATAGCTTGTCCACAAACTGTCACTTGTCGCAATCTGATTTGCCCATGAAACTGACATGTGTCATCACTTAAATTGCCCATGTGTCTGCCATCATTTCCATGTCATCTTGCCAACTGATCTGTACGGACGTGCCGCATGTCACCCTTGTAGTGGTGCCATGTGTCACTTTGACTTTTTGACTTTTGACCAAGTTTGACTGAACTTTGACTACTTATAACTTTTGATCTGTAAGTCTGTTTGACAAGCCGTTTGCATCATTAGAATTCTTGTGATGCACTCTTAGCAATTATGCCCTTTTAATTGAGTTTTGGGAACTTTGAATTTTTTCCTTTTTGTTGTCTGCTGAAGCCATTCTGAGCATTCTAAGTTGCTTTTGTGTGTTCTGAGTTGTTCTTAACCATCTATGGATCCTTTTTGGATCACTTAGCTTTCATGGAGCCTCCACCCAAGGGATGTTACATTTCCACCTTTCTTGATGAGCTCCTCTTAAATCTCATCTTGTGACTCCACCTTCCTAGAACCCTTCCTCTTCCAAGCATTTTCCCCCTGGGAGGTTCAATCCTTCTAAGGTTTATCAAAGAAGGCCTCCTCACAAGTATCTCATTGTCAAAACACTCTTCCACAGTACCCTTCCCCTTGTTCCAATGGCTTACCCTTGGGAAAAGGACCTTTATAAACCCCTTAACATGTCCATTATCCAAGAACACCCCAATACAATGCCAAAAGATTCTAACAAGTGGTTGCCAAAGTTCCCAGGAAACAATGTAGTGACCGCTGAGGATCATATTTATGTCATGGGCCAAGACATGGAAAATGCAGGTATAGAACATGAATTTGTGGCCATGAGGTTATTCACTTCAACATTGATCGAAGAAGCTCTTGATTGGTTCAGAGACCTCCATGACAATCATTTGACGTCCTATGAGTCTTTTTCCAACTTATTTAAGAGCAGATGGTCAACAAAGACAAATGGTGGGACGCTTGGAGCTCAATTCAATCAGATAAAGAAAAAGGAGAATGAGACAGTGAAGGGATTCAATACTAGATTTTAGAGGTTGTACAACTATATTCCAACATAATTTTGTCCTACAACCTTATTAGCTCGTCTCCTTTATATGAATTCTTTTGAAGGGAAATTTTTCTTTATTCTGAAAGACTAAAAGTGCACATCATTGGCACAGGCCAAGGAGTAGAGTGTTGACATTGAAGAGAATCTCCTTGATTCAAAAGTAAAACCTTTCCAGTACCCTCATGTCAAGGTAGAAGCAAAGACTAAGGTTTCCAACAACAATGCTCCTGATCTAATTGCCCTCTTGACACAGAATATAGATCAGATGAGTACTCGGTTTACCCAACTGCAAATCAGATTATGGGTCGTTTGACTACTGTAGAGAGGAATCAATATGCTCCTAGACCTCAGTTTTCCAGATAACAGAGAGATGCCACGGGTTGGAAACCAAGGCCTCATCAAGAGGCAAAGGCCCCATGTACTTTGAAACCAGTTAGGACGGTTTACATAGAAACTTGGTGCCTTCTGTGCCAAGAACCTCACAGGGAAGATGAATGTCTCTAAAGAGATGAATATTCTCCTTGCGATATGAATTTCATCGATATGATATGCATGTTCCAAGAAGAGAAAGTCACACAAGAACATATCAATGAATCCATAAGACGAGGATAAAGAGAGGGGAGACTCTTAGCCTTGAATCAGTTAACAGATGATCAAAAGAAGGAATTAAGGAGGATGGAATATCTTACCTACACTATAAGAAATAAAGCTTCAGCCCCTCCATCACATCCTGACACTCCTCTTCCATCGGCAGAGAAGGTGGCATCACCACCTCCACCGTCAGTACATGAGTTTCTTCCTAAACCAACTCCCGCAGATCAGATTCAGTTGAATATAGATGTGGCAAACATGTTTGGAAAACTAAATAGGACGGTCCTAGTAACAGAGATGTGTAAGATCCATTCTATGAAAAGGGGAATTTTGAAAGTATTACAGGTGCCAACCGAGAAGGAAGATCCTCCCATCATCTTGAACACTATGTATCTCGATCAGCAAAGAGACATGAATTCTCCCTTCTATCTTTCATTAGGCATGAATGGCCTCCACTTAAATAATTGCATGCTTGATTCTGGTGCCTTAGAAAATGTCATGTCATTGAAGGCGATGGAATAACTTGGTCTGAATACAACCCAACCCTATGGAGATGTATGCGGTATTGATTCTAGAAGGGTCAAGGTCTTTGGGGTGTGTGAGGACATTGAGGTTTTTCTGATTGATTTTCCACATAATAGCCTCCTCATGGACATATTAGTGATCAATGTTTCGGATTCTTGGGGGATGCTCTTTTCAAGGACCTGGTCCTCTTCCCTTGGGGGTTTTCTTAGCATGAGCCTTACCCATGCATACATTCCCATGGGCGATGGCACATATGAGATATTACACAGCCGGGAAAGGAATGATAAATATGTGATGGATCTGAGTGGCCCTAATTATGTCAATCAACACAATTATGATGTGCCTCCACGGATTATTGAGTATGATCCATCTGAGCTACCCTTCATACAGGAAGACTCCATAGAGATATTCTTCCATGGACAGATGAATACAAAGAGAAACTTGCAAAATACCATGGGAATGAGATAGGGTCTATCCAAATTTTTAAGAAAGAAGGTGAAAAACATGAAGAAATCATCAAAGAGATGGTCTGCACAAAGCTTCCTTCTTATCCATGCGTTGAGAGTACACCTTGTATCAATTCCAATGAAGGAAGTCTTGCGCTCATTTGGGACAAAATAAAGGGCAAGCCCGTGTATGACCAAAGAAATGACAACTCGTGGCTTGGCCCTTACATCATCAAGAAGAAGTCCGATAAAGAAAAGTACTTTCTGACAGCCTTTGACAGGAGAAAGATGTCATTACCAGTGGATGGATCTCTTCTCCAACCTTACGTTCAAGTCACATGACTTCTTTAGGGCCCATGCCCCAGGTAAGTAGGTAGGTCATATTGTTTTCCTTTCATTTTCATCTTTATTACTCATCTTAGTTTAGATGCATTTCATATTTCATTTTGCTCTACTTGCATATCGATTTCATGCTTAGTTTAGAAATTTTTGAAAAAATGTCAAATTTTTTCTTTTCTATATTAGTTTTCATCTTTTATTTTTATGTATAAGGATAAAGGGTGATAGCACCACCCTACATGATCTGATGCTTTTGTCTAAATTTTAGTAGGCAAGGGTCCACCAGGAGATACTCCGGTTCTCATGCACTCTACGGTGAGCACATGTCCCTAAGCAAGAGCCATATGCTATCCCCATTTTGTGGGTTAACTAAGGAGATTGTGTCTCAAGGCCCGAGAGACTACATGACCAAAAGTATCCACTTGCACAGATGGATACATAGATGATTTTAAGAACCGCCCCTAAATTTATATGTATAATAAATGGGTGAATCCCCATGATACATAAGAAAAATGGAAGGTTATTTTATCAATAATATAATATGTATATATACTTTTTTGGTGAATATTTTAGTCAATTACATAATCTTGTAAAATCATGACGAATCTCTCACTGAATTATAAAATCTTGTAAAATATTGGCGAATATTTCGCTGAATTACAAAATCTTGTAAAATCATGGCGAATCTTTTACCAAAATATAAAACATTATGAAGTCTTGGTGAATTTTTTGATAAAGTATAAAACTATATATAATAATTGGAAAATATATTTATTAAACTGTAATATACTCATTTTACATGCTTGGAAAAGAAACATAGTTTGTCCCTCCTCCAAACAATGTTGCAAGCATGAGGGGTTGTGTTTTCCAGGGTTCACCTATTCACTTATAAAACAATTATGATTTTCCAAGGGGGTGGTGAGTTCAGTGACCACCAAGATTTCAATCCCCTCAAGGCATGTGCTTAGAATTACCACTAAGGGGTTCCCCAACTTCCATTAAAAAACTTTATATGAGACAAAAATTGACAAAGTTCTGTCAAAAGGCTTAGTATACCCCACCAGTGATATCCAGAGATTTGTATACCCCACACCAATGACACTATAGCTTTGTATATCGCACCAATGACATGTAGAGCTTTGCTTGGTGTAAAATATTTTCAATTCCATGTTCCCCTTCTATAAGATATTTAAATAAAATAACTTAATTAAGAGAAATGATTCATGATATGTCTACCTAGTTACCCAACCTAAGACCAAATTAGAAATACATTGTTAGAACATATAAATTTATACGTCATCTAAATAGTGTGCAAACAAGAAGAACATACATATATACAAAACAAATCATATAGCATGCAAACAATAAGAACATACATATATAGAAAACAAATCATAGCCACTCAATTTGCTAAACAACAAGTATAGTGTCAAAATGTTAAACATATGTACTTGATGTAAAAAACATGTTTATGAGAAATTGACAACAAGAAATAGTGGTCTTTAAACAAATGTTAGAACCAACAACATCTAACACAAAGATATTAATATCATGGTCATTATTCATATAAAGGTATTCTTATGTGCAAAACAAATTAGGAGATAAGAAATGTGAAACAATTAAGTCATTCCATTATCCATATAAAGGTATTCTTATGTGCAAAAAAAAATAGGAGATAAGAAATTTGAAACAATTAAGTAATTCGATGATGACGATGATGATAGTCTTAGTTAGATTGTCATAATTAAGCATGAACAACAACAAATGAATAATTTTCATAACTAAGCATGAACAACAACAGATGAATAATTGTCATAACTAAGCATGAACAACAACATATGTAGATTTAGTAAGGGTTGTTATACATCGTGTATATATGTATGGTGCACACACAAAGTCTTATCACCCATTAAGGGAAACATATGTAATGTCTATGAGTGTTGGATCCTACTACATAGTGACTCCCAAACTTGTATTGCAGAAAAGTAATGAAGAAATAAATGCTCCTAAACAGGGAAATTTTAAGAACTCCCCAAAATTATATGTATAAAAAATGGGAAAATTTTCATGATATATAGGAAAATTAGAAGGTTATTTTATCAATAATATAATATGTATATATAATTTTTGGTTAATCTTTCATTTAATTATAAAACCTTGTAAAGTCTTGGCTAATCTTTCACTAAATTATAAAACATTATGAATGATAAAATAAAAACCATATATAATAATAGAAAATATTTTCATTAAATTTTAATAGGTTCATTTTCTATATATATATATATATATAATTTCCCCCTCCTCTAAATAATGCTACACTGTCGGGATGTGAACTCAATAAGAATGAAGGATCCTTACTGCCTAACAAGAGCTCAAATAAATGGAGTAACAAATAAACTAAATAAGATTTTTTGTCTTTGAGAAAGTTACTTAAAAAAACATATTAAACTCAAATATTTATTTATTATTTGAAAAAATTCATTTAAGATATTTTAAACTATTTTGGATACATATGATGCATGAATTATTCTCGTATACCTTTTCACTTTATATATAATAACAAATAAAATGTGAAAAAAAGTTTTTTTTTTTTTAATACATAATAAAATTGTTTAAATGTTTTTATCTTTTTATAAACATTTTTAAAGATCTTGAATAAGCATTCCATTCTAAAAAACAATGTGAATTATTAAAAAAATTCTCAAAGTTTTATACACATCATACATATATATAATATTCTATGGTAATTGTTTGAATGTAAATAGTGAATATATTGTTTTTATGAAGGATCCAAAAAATCTGATAAACCTCAAATCTCCCACTTATATTCCCATTGAAATTAAAACATCTAATAATAAATTAAAAATACACAGGCAAAATTCAATTTCTTTTTTGACTTATGTAAAAATAGCCAACCTCAAATCTCCCACTTATATTCCCATTGAAATTAAAACATCTAATAATAAATTAAAAATACACAGGCAAAATTCAATTTCTTTTTTGACTTATGTAAAAATAGCCAGCGTCGATTTGGATGGGGTTGATCAATTCAATGCATTTGAACTTACTGCTTTGCTGGAAATGACAAATGTTTTCTTGCAAAAAAAATTGAATGCTTGCTTAGTAGAATATGATTGCTTACTGGATCAAACTTTGGTTTTGGGCATCATTTAACACTTGTATGAGTTGGAATGAGTTTGTGATGGAAAAAACGTAATACCATATTGATCAATCTTATGTTTAGAGAGGAGCAATCTTATGTATTTATTATTTTATGAAAAAAATTTATTCAAATCTTTTATTATCATCTTTGTATTTTCTTAGTATCTTGTCTATTAGATATTTTTGTAAAAATGAGTTTTTAAAAGTGAATGTAGTTACAAAATATTAAGGAGAAAATGATATTCTGCATTTACTATAAATTGTTTGTTTTATGAACAAAGCTTCAAAACAAAGATTTATAAGCTCATACATTAATAACTATAAAAAAAAATTCAAATTGCAAATTACAAAATTAGATACAATGTGCCACCATAAAGTTTAATATCAAAGTTTACATTTGCAACCAGAAAATAAACTTCTCATAATAATAAATATAAAGCTGGTAAATAAGATCTAATGCAAAGGTGATCATCATGAAAGCACATTACTATTTAAATCACTATGATAACAAATTATTTGCATATGTAACACAAATTGTATGCATTTTATTTGGAATTATTTGAAAGAATACCTCATAACACCACTAGTATATCAAACCACAACATTGGTATTTGAGCTACAAAAGAATCACACAAGATATTAAAAGGAATTTGAAAAAACCTAGTAATATCACATCTTATATGATTGTGTATATCAAAACCATAATCCAAAGATTACAAGACACATATATACACATTTTAAAACTTTACATCAAATTATATATACATGTGTATGCCCACAATAGGGTAATTGATGAGCCATTTATACTATATTTCTTGAAGAAAAATTCATATGTACTCTTCCCACAAATAAGTCAATTCTTTCAACATATATTTGGCTAACCAAAAATATAAAATAAGTATCAATAGAAACAACGGGTCCAATCACTTGGCATCTACATGAATTTGTTGCATAATACCTTTTTGTCAAAAGCATAGACATTATTAAAATATTTTCAATATATGATTTAGTGATGTGTTGAAGAGATCATAAAAATGCATATCACACCAGGCAAGGCATGTCATGTAGGATTGAATCAAAATGAATTGTAGTATTTTATTCTATAAATTAGCAGTGAGAAAAAGAACGAAAGATCTATAAAGCCTATGTTTGAGAAGAGATAGCTTGGAGATAACATTATGACTTATAGAACTAAACTTCCTCATCATTGATTATCTTGATTCCATTCCATGACAAGAAAGAAAATGCACCATTTTTTAAAGAGTTAGTTCAATTACTGAAAATGCACCATTTCTTAAAGAGGTACCTCAAATAATATTTTTCAGCAAACAAACCTGCGAGTTGATCTAGCGTACAAGATTAAGCTTAAATATAATTGTGTAAGAAGTTTCTTGACAAACTAAAACTCAGAAATATATATCTTACTCATAGTACAAAGCATAAAACACTTAATATTGTCTCCTAAAATGTCTTACTTCACACAACCAAGCCCCAAATATGCGCAGGTAAAGTACCTCATCTAAAACCAT
>WSFP011431903.1:0-21533 GCA_009831015.1 Picea engelmannii | reverse complement strand
AGGACTTTAAAGCTTCATGCGGTTAAGTATTGTATCGCCGAAAATCAACTATATTGGAAAGACCCGCTCGGTTTCTTGTTAGTCTTCTTAGTCGAATCGGAAACAGAAAGGGTTATAAGTGAATTTCACGAAGGAGTTTGCGGAGGACATCACGCCTGGAGGGACACAAATTACAAAATTCTAAAGGCTGGGTATTACTGGCCAAAAATATTTTCATATGCTAACGCCAAAGTCCGAGCCTGTAACCCTTGTCAGCTATTTGCAGGTAAACAGAAACTCCCGGTGCTACCTTTAGTTCCGGTCAAAACTAAGGCCCCTTTTCAACAATGGGGGCTAGATTTTATAGGATAGATTAATCCACATTCTAGCACCCAACACAAGTGGATCTTAACTGCCACAGACTACTTTACTAAATGGGTGGAAGCTATTCCAACTAAAAGGGCAACTGACTCGGTGGTAATAGAGTTCTTAGAAGACAATATCCTGTCAAGATTTGGCTGCCCCCGAAAGATAG
Organism: Picea engelmannii; assembly: GCA_009831015.1. NCBI lineage: Eukaryota > Viridiplantae > Streptophyta > Pinopsida > Pinales > Pinaceae > Picea > Picea engelmannii. Next base: position 21,019 of record WSFP011431903.1, on the reverse strand, counting down.
TCACAGATAATGCCCAGGCTTTCAAATCTATGGCTATGATCAGCTTCTGCCAAAAGTATAATATCGTTCTTGGCCATTCTACAACGTACTACCCCCAAGGAAATGGATTGGCTGAGTCATCTAACAAGAGCCTGATCAATATAATTAAGAAAGTGTTGGATGAAAACAAAAAGTATTGGCATGTATGTTTAAAGTACACTTTGTGGGCGAATCGCATAGGCACTAAAAATTCTATCGGCATGTCTCCTTTTCAGATGGTATATGGGACAGATGCAGTGTTACCAATAAATTTAGCACTCCCCGTGATTAAATTGTGGCAAGATCAGAAAGAAGAACCTAATCATGTCACCAGGAGGATAAACCAACTAATCAAGGTTCAATAGTACAGGGTCGAAGTAGATGAAAAGATGCAGAAGTATCAGGATGACATGAAGGCATTATTCGACTGTAGGGAAAAGGATAGAGATTTCCTCCCAGGTGATTTAGTACTAAGGTGGGATGCAAGGAGGGAAGAAACAACGAAACATGGTAAATTCGATCACCTCTGGTATGGGCCATTCAGAGTCTCGACTCTTGAAGGAAAAAATTCTTTCCTACTGGAAAATCTAGACGGTCAAATCCTCAACGCCCCTGTCAAAGGGAGTTATCTGAAGCATTATATGACATAAACAGTCGCCAAAAAAAAAAAAAAAAGTTCATTTAATTTTAGATTTATATATTCATATATAGAATTTTTACTTGTGTATATATATTTTACATTTCGCTTTGTTATTTTGATTTTCTTTCGTGAATTTTTGACACCTTTCAGATAACCTCGATAACCTTCATATTTTCCCTTTACAGGATTCCAGCTGCAAACAAAACAAGCGGGAGAAGTAAACCGAAAGTTGGTGTCAGAAATAAATCAGCTTAAACAGGTGATACCAAAGATTTTTGATATTGTGCAAAGAAAATGAAACGATAAGGTAAAGTTGAGATTTCCTAAAAGACTTGTTCTGAAGGGATATCAAAGAAAACTGAGGTAACCTCATTCAGACAACAACATCGTTCGAACTAATAAATAACAAAATGTTTCCTTGTTTAATCGTTTATGAAAGAATAAGACAAAATAAACAAGTCACTTGAATTAAAACAGTCAGTCGAAGTAAAGCGCCCCCGAAAAAGATTTTCAAGAGTCAGTTTTTATTTTTTGACCTCTGTTTTTTCAAGTCCATAAATCTTTATCTGTCACCCTTTTCTGTTTTCGGGTTTACCCTTTAAAAAGTATGCATATTTCCATTTTTTTTTTGCATACATAGGGAGAAGAGATTATGTTTCAACCTCGAGAGCTTCAAAGAAGATTGTGGAAAGAAATTGGGTCTTCACAACTCCTCGATCCCTTGCTAAACAAAGTGACACTTAAGGTGATCCTGACTTTCCTAGGTTTTTCAACAGTTTCGGAGGATTGAGGCTTGCTCAAATAGAACACCCCAAAAAAGTTATTTTCCCTTTTCTCCCTATGAAACGAAGGTGTTGTGAAAGTTAAGGGAAGGTTGGTACCGAGTAATCAAAGTAAGTTTACAGACCTACAATGAAAAATATTACACAGATATCATCCCTGATACAAACTATTTGCCCCCATCTTCGCGCTCTAAAAAGCAAATTATAAGACAGGTGGTGAAAGGAAATTCAGGAATGATTGCCCCCATCTAGTCCAAGAGACGATGAAAGGAAATTCAGAAATGATTTCCCTCATCTCAGCATTTAAATGCATAAATACATTCCGAAGTGGTGAAAGGAAATTCGGTAAAAAAAGGCCAGATAACTTCACCGGGGTACTGAACAGGCTCACTGGCAGTGAAGCAATATCTGAGATATCTGTAAGTCTGTTATACATGAATACCACTCTACTCTGGTAACCAATTCTTTCCAAAACCTGATCTACATCCCAAGTTCAGACAGGGCTTCCTGATTAAAAACGTATAATTTTCTTCTTTTGATGCAAGCCGATAACCACACGATCTGTTGGGTCTCCTAGAACTGTTTTGATTGTCTTGAGGCAGACCTGAATTCAGTAACGGGAAGGAGAAATTTTTGAAAGGGACTACAACTAAGTTTACAAAGTATCTGAGTTTTGAAAATCTTTTCAAAGGTAAAAAATGAAGTACCTTTCCCCTTTGGTATCCTGTTCTCAAGAAATTTTTCGCTGGATTAAAGCCATTGACTCCATTTACCCAATATTGGCATGTGGTCTACTATTCTTCCCGTCTTACAGAAAAACGAGATCCCTAGTTGGAGCCTATGTTGGAGACGCCTTTATTTTTTAGCCCATTTTGAATTTCATATCTTAATGCTCGAAATCAAAAGATGGTTTTCGTATTTTCCTTCTTTTGTTCCAAAATATCTGAAGTCTCATCACGTGAACGACGACGGTTATCATACTCTCAAGGCGAGTTCTAATTTTTGTCCAAATTATTTTCCCCTTTTTTGTTACCTCGTGATTTCATATGTCGGATGTTATAGATCACTTAGTTCACAAGTCTCGAAGAGTGAAACAACAAGATCACTTTAAAGTTTTACCCAGGTCAGTAGCGAGAGTAAATTTTTTCTAAACGATGGTTAAGGATTATCGGGGTTTCGCGTCTCGGCATTTACTAACTCCAAAAGTCTTACTTTCGTAACCCCGATAGCCGAAGCCTTGAGATTCTTGTTTTAGTAACCTGCATTAATGATAAAGGTAAAAAGATTAGCCGTGGTTAAGCTCTGTCGGGAATTCGCAACTCGACGTATTTTTCTTTTAAAAGCTACACTATCAAAGCCCCGAGTCGCGATAAAGATAGAAATGTAATTAATTAAACACTTAATCCGGTTTTATCCCCCATTTTAATTAAATCATATCATCATGATCTCACGATTTCACAACTCACCATACGAACTTCCCGGAAGCTATACCTTTGAAGCTCCGAGTTGCGAAGTTGCGATATAAATAATTACGTAATTAATTAAGCACCTAATCATAATTACATTTTTTATTAACCAAAGATAATCATCGCAATCTCGAGTCTTAGAGGTTCAAAGGGTTAAAGTGAAAACTCCCGACGTAACGAGTACCGAAAGATTAATCCACGTCGATAAAACCTGATTAATTGAGCTAAGCCAATAATTCTCGTGATTTGATGCATGCACAGTCTACGAAGTAGTCTTAATTTTTCCTTGTGCCAACTGACATTTCAAACTGCCAAAATTTATGGAATTAATTAGAAACAAGGCGAATCGACGAGTAAGGATTGTGTTTTTATTGCTAAATTTATATTTTAGCATGATTTGACCGTTCTATTTTTGAAAAGTACCGAGTTTTAAATGGTTGAATATATAGAGCTGTTATTTGTTATCACAAATTCATTTCTACATTACGCAGAGCAAACTTTTCTCAGTGAACTAAGTTCTGTATGTATACATATTTTTATCGTAGAAGAGATAAAGCAGGATCCCTCGCCATGGACCTACGAAAAGCGTCTAAAGCCAACGTTGAGGTTTCGGGACAAGGTTCAGACAACGTCACTAATACTTCACCTCGAAGTGTCGACTTAGTTAGGACCTGGTCATTTGTTTCTGATGTTCTATAGTCCGAATTGGTAGATTATTCTGATGATTCCAGTGACAATGAAAAAGACGACCTGACCACCAAATATAAGATCATCGTCCAATCTGGAATGCATAAAGTAGCGGCCAGACCACGACTGCTCCCTTACTATGATATGGTCCGGTCGGCATTAGACCATGTGGACATACCAACTAGAACCATCATTAATGAATATAAAGTCACTATTGGGACTTTCAGACCCGGACAACTGCAGGCTATGTACAAGTTGCCTACCGCGTCAGACCTTACATACGATGCCAAATTCTTGGAGAACTTCAAATAGAAGGAATGCGTGCAATATGATAAGACTATGTCCAGTTTAATCAAAGATTGGGTTTCACACCCTGCGAAGTTCAGGGAAGACAATAATGGTATATATTCAATAGCTTCCTTGGAACCACAGTTCAAATATGTAGCTACGATGACGATGACCTACAGATTATGCGGGAAAGAGGACACCACACATTTATTTCTTCAGTGGGTGCCTCTAATACATCAAGTCGACGAAGGCTGTTCCTTCGACTGGGTGAAAATGTTGTCTAACAGCTTGACTAGTCAAGTTACAGAGTATCAGGCGTAGAGGGAGAGAAAAAAGATTGTTTCATTCTTTATGTCCACATACATTATGGACATCGTGTGTTTTCTAATGCCCTTTCCCTTAATGAGCTAGAGTTGGACTCCATCAGAGGCTGAGCCCATCCAAATCTACCATTCAAAATTGTGGGAAAATAAAGCGACAAATTTCGTGTATGAAATCTTTAATTGGGTAATGGTACCACTGCATGTCACTATTTTCGGCCACCCGCCACCCAGGATCTCAGACAGTATAGTGACAAATTTGAGCAGTATAGCTGACTGGTATGTAGAAGAAGAATTCTCATATCTCAGGTTTTTCGGGGCTTCTGTTCCCCCACATGCATTACCATTATTCATACTCGACAAGCTAGCTTGTCATGAGGTTGCTAGACAAACCGTAATCGGTGGCATAAGCAAGGAGCTTAAGTGATATTCAAAGAAGGTATGGCCACCTTTTCCTGTTCATTTAAATTCATATTCTTTGTTAGATTTCAGGCATGCTAAAGCTGAAGCAACAACCCTGGAAGACCTAAAATTGGTTCTGATTGAATTCAAGAATCACGATCCGCAAAGGGTCGTAAGTAATCATTTGGCTAGTTGCAGACTCAAAAGGTTCGAACATGAAAATTCACCCTCGGATGACATTTTCCAAGGTGCAAGATATTATGCCAATATTTTGGCTCAGATACAAACCCTGGCACCTGAAGAGAGGGCCTATGTTCTAAAATTCCAAGAACATCGACGTAGTTGTCTTCCCACAATATTGCAGGGTGAAAATCCGAGTATGGTGGAGGTGAAACAAAAAGAAGCCGAAAGCTCCAAAGATGCGACACCCAGCCAAGAAAAACACCAGGATGGGGAGGAGCAAACTAGGAGTCCGAAAACAGAGATAAAGACTCCTGACCCATCAAAAAAGAAGACTCCAATTACTACTCCATAACAACCATCTAAGCAAATCAAAGATCCCATCGCATCCATTACTCCCTTGCAGTCAACTTAGGGAAACATAGATGCAGGGTGGATTTAAAATGAAGAATTGAGACCTATAAGGGTGGAAGAGCTCCCTCCAAATGAGTTCTGCTTTGATAAAAAGAGAAAGGTTGTGGTAAAAAGAGAATTCTATCAGGAAGGGGTATCAACAGCCAAGAAGTACAAAGTGTTGACCGATGGGAAGGACAAGAAGAATGAACAGTTTGCTACAGAGATAGCCGGGACCTTAGGGGCATATGCCACAGAGAATCAATTTTCAGTCGGGGTTTTGAAAAATCAGATGAAGAGAAAAAATCACCTCATAAAAACCATAAAAGCCAGACTAGCCACAACAAAGGAGGCTGCCAAGGACTAGGCGAGTGCAGGGATAGAACAAGCAAGGTTGGCCGATAAAAGTGAGATAGAGCTGCTCAAAACTAAGCTCGAACAAATAGAGCTGGTGGTTCAGAATGGTCAGATACAAGCGGGCCAACAAAAAGACTTGATCGAACAGCTTCAGGCTAGAGTGAAAATCGCCGAAAGTAAAGTTATAAATATTGGGATGTTCCAGTCCTAGGTGATGGAGATTTGGAGCAGAGTTTCTGCAGCCCAGTGAAATTTACTCGCCAAGGTAGAGGTAATTCGAGACAATTTCTTACTTGTTAATCAAGTTTTGGAAAATTTATTTTTCAGAGAAAGAGAAGTTGGAGCATCTTGGGTCCTTTTCAAGAGGCTGTAATAGCTACAAACAACAGGGAATTGGGAAGTACTCCCAGGTTTTCCATTTTGGAGCAGACCAGAGGAAATATTTTATTAAAATAATGGGAGCATAGTATATCAGAAGGTAAGCTGCAAGCCAAGAGGGTAACGAAATCCTTAGAAGAGGCTTTTGGTTCTATAGATGGTAATCTATTAGGTATTGATAGTGAAGGTAATGCCGAGGCGTTGAGTCAAATGAATATAGCGAAAATCTCACTTGATTTAAATGAAAAAGAAGAAAGAGATTTGATCGAGATCTCACAAGTAACTATGGCAGACATAGTTCAAATAGATAAATGTATGATTAAACCCAATGTGCAATTATGCTCTATTGACATCATAGACCGACATATGGAAGAAAGGTTACCACAATTAGCCTGAGATTGTTACTCTTTTGAGGTCAACTGTCAAGTGGAACCGTCAAGGTTGATATCTCGGCTGATGGAAAGATGTGTCACTTGTACCGAGCATGCAAGAGGACAAGCTTCTGGTACCAAATAAAGACAGAGATGAAGAAATGGAACGATTGTTCTCCTTCTTATCGTAATTGAAAATCTTGTAACGATTGAGATTCCATCTTATGTAAAACTGTATAAATATACCATAGAAAGAAAGAAAAAAGGCTGGACCTTTTTGTGTTGATTGTAATAGAGGTTTTCTATATTGAGAGTTAATATAAAGAAAATCCGAAGATTCTCAATTCCGTCACGACTGTGTTATGAGTTTTTTTCCTTGTGTCTCATATTTCATTTCATTTCATATTTGTATCTGATGAATGCTTCGCTATAATTTAGTACAACCTCTACTATAGTGAATGAATTCTAGTTTTCTATATTGTTCACTGTTTTTCCTCTGTACCAGCTATCGGTAGGTATAAGACCAGTCAACACTTTAGAATTCTATATATAATTTATGCTTCATTGGGTTATTTCTTTACATTTTTCTTCTTCTGTTTATAAGTGAGACTCTCCCTTGATAGGAGCCTTACATAATAGAAAGTTTAATGTTTTCTCCCACCTTATACATCTTTATTAAAATATAACTCAGTTACAGGAAAGGGCCTTTGGTTTTCACCCTATTTTCACTCCTGGATCTGTAAACTCTCCTTTATACGATTGAATTGAGACAACACTTAAATTCCCCTTGAGATTTTCTTATCATTATGTTCCTCCATGACTGTCCCTGTAAAAAGATAGCCTAATATCGAACCTGGACTATCAGACCAAACACATATTGCCTTAAACCTTTTTGATACTATTCTTAAAACAACCACTACCTGGGTTGAACTCGAATGTTCATGGGCAGCGATTGAATGAGATATAAACATACAGGAACAGTTGGAATCTAGACAACCCCAACTCAGGAATCATCCCTAGGTTCTCTTGCCAAAGGTTGACGTTTCTTCCTTCTCTACCCCTTACTCACTTTCGGATTCCTAGACACTATACTTCTAAGCCTTAAGTACAGACTCTGGAACAACAGAGCCAATTTACATAGAATTGCGCTACTACCCAATTTAAGCAGATTTTGGGAAACTACAACTCTCTAGCCCGAAAGGCTTGGAATTTGTTGACCTTGTGCGAGGTCATGCTGACTTGTGCCATAGTCAATAATGTGTGTACTTGACTATTTCACTGAAGTAGCAATATCTTAATGTACTAGACTATTTCACTGGAGTATGAGTAACTCGATGTACCAAACGATTTCATTGGAGTAGCCCTCTGCATACCAGACTATTTCACTGGAGTAGTAGTAACTTGGCATACCAAGCTATTTCACTAGAGTACCGCTTTGCATACCAGACTATTTCACTAGAGTAGTAGTAACTCGACGTACCAGACTATTTCACTGGAGTATCCCTTTGTGTACCAAACTATTTCAATGGAGTAGAAGTAACTCGACGTACCATGCCATTTCATTGGAGTAGCCCTCTGCATACCAAGACTATTTCACTGGAGTAGTCGTACAAATCACCCTGACTGGTGCCACAGTCAGTGCCCAATCATGAACCATGTGTTGTCCACTCTATGCCACATTGCTACCTGGAGTCACATATGTAATCCATCACACTTCTGAAACACTTCCAAGTTACCGCTACCTGGGGAACACAACACTTCTCGCTACCCAAGTAATTCCTTTTGAACCACTCCAAGCTTGTCCCTGAAGTACTCAAATTTCACCCTTGATAGAGGATTGGTCAACACATCTTCTATCTGCTCATCTGTAGCGACATACTTGACCTTCATTGCTCCCTTATACACCATATCTCTAATATAATGGTACCTATTATAGAGAAAGTTGTAGTTTGGGAAAATCCCGACCCAAACACAAGGAAAGTGATACAACTTGGGAATCCTACACCCAATGTCACCTCTATGTAGGTCTTGCACTTCAAGGGTGACTAGGTCACTCTAGGGAGGCTATCCCAGTGACCCTAGGGGGATTGAGATGAAGATGAATATGGATGTAAGTGAAGCCCCTATAGGTCAGGTCTAAGTGGAGTGAAATGTGTAAATAGGTTCCTTTTAAATCAAGTGATTGTTTCCCCACAAGTATAATACTTCTCTGGATGATTGTACTTGTCCGAGACACAAAAAAATAGACTTTGCAACAATATATGTTAGCTGGATCAGTAAGTTAACCTTTTTGTCCCTAATTTTCAGAAATAGATAAAAATATAAATGATCAATAAAATGATACTAAATATGCTCAATAAATGCTAAATATCAAGTAGAAAATGCAAGAGAAAAACTAGTGAATGACTAGCTAAACTCAAGATGAAAAACCAATACTCTTAGCATAAAATATAAGTTTGTTGTAAACACTTGTCTAATTTTTTTTACATCAGACTTATGGCTTTAACATTCAATGTATTACAGCAAGAAAAGCATCCACTGAAATCTCCTCAAGATTTTCCAAAAAGTGCGTTGGACCAAAGAGAAAAAGTGTGCAAACTTTGAGCAAAATCTAGTGGTTGATAAGAGAGTTATTCAAGAAAGTAAGTTAGGGTTTCCTCAGCCCTAATGGCTGAAGATGAAATGTTTTAACAACATAAATAAGTATCCCCAATAAAATATTTTATTTCTCCAATGCAACAAATCAATGAATAGTTCCTTTACTATTGGGTTAATGGAGTCAAAAGGAGCTTATATAAGCTACCTCCTCGGGGGTGTAATCCATTTTACTTCCCAAGGCAAGTTTCTCTAAGCTAGGTTTTAAGATAAGAGGGTGTATGCCCTTATACTTCTCTTAGAAAACCCTTAATCAATGAGATGAAGCAAATAAAATGATGAAGGTTATGGTGGGGGTGTATTCCCTTATACTTCCCACCTATCTGCTAGCATAACAATACTTTAATTGAATAAAATGATAGCAAGAGAGTAAAACCCATACCAAGATCAAGAGAAATACTAAGACAATTCACCATAAGAGATAGAAAACATCATACAAAGCTAGCACTAGGCCTTCCTCCATCAACTATTCATAACATAACCATAAACAAGTGCACAAGAGCTAAAAGAGCCAAGAGGGCCGAAAATTTCAGACCAAGTCTCACACAAGAGGGAGAGTTATGATTTAAAATGAGATCTTATGATCTCTATTTATACTAAAAGTAGCTAATGTAGTTTGTCCACAAAATAAAGAGTAAAACACAAGATTAGGGGTGAAAAACCCTAATATTTACCCTTTAACAAAGTAATATTAAAAAATTCACTTTAAATTCACTTTTTGCACAAATTAAACCCTAATTTAGGAGGACGTCACCCCTTTAGGGGACATTTTGCCACTTTGAGGAAGTCGTTGGTGTTGGAGAAGCATGGATGGGCTTCCAAAGGCCATGTGTCAAGCATATAGGCACTCATATCATGGTGAAGACCTTATTCTCCTCAAAACATCCATGTGTCAAAGAGTGGCACCTCACCACCATGCCCTAGCCCCCAAGGTCATGATGTCAAGCTCAAAAGTGGGACATTTTTCCCCTCCTAGGAAAATCGTTTGGAAATAAAGTGGTGGGTTAGGTTTTCAAAGTCATCATCAAGGTCATCCAATTCTGATCTCTCTCATTTAGCATGTGGGCCCTTGGAATCCAACCTGTGGGCTTGTATCCCCATGGAAGCCCAAGCTAGGCTTGTTCTCCCAAAACTGTCCACCAACTAGGTCCTACAAAGACAAACGAACACTCCAAGGATCTCAATTCATAACATCATGATAAGTTAATCCAATCAATAAATAATCAATCCAAGAATGTGCATCAAATATCACCATATCAAACAATTAACATCTCAAAGACACTATGCGACTTGTCAAGCTTAAATATAGGAGGGTTGATGAGGTGTCCTATTGGGTAGGTCTTTCCCTAGGTCAAGGAAAGCTTCCAAGAGGTCCCTCCCTAGGCCATGTAAAGTGTATGAGGTGGATGGGGTCAAGAATCAACGAGAATAATGTTCATGACATACAAGGGGTCGTAGCGTCTCAGTCATGGGTGCCTTTGTAGAGGGTGTGTGGTGCCTTTGTTCGCAATGCACTTTTTCCAAGCCCATCAATTGCCTTTTATCTTTCTTTATTTATTTTTTCTTTCATAATAGCATAAGGATATATTGAAGGTCACTACCCTGGCATGGTGACCAGGTGATGGCAATTTCACCCACAAACACTTAATGGAAATGAGTGTTAAATTTAGAGTTGTTATTAAGTTCTTTTCAATTTACTAGAGAATAATAACATAAGCAAGATCACTGAAAGAAACACAATCACAAGGTACATATAATTTATCCTGGGAAACCCTCATGGGGGATAAAACCCAACAAAAACTTCCTTAATATAGATTTCCAATATTGTGCCAGGATAATAAACCAAACACTAGAGAATATCCAAGACTGAGTAATGCGCCTCTCTCTTCCTTCTTCCGACAACTACAACTTCCTTCAAACTTGCGCACTAGATGAGTGACTTGAGTGAGTGAGTAAATGAGGCACTAGACTCTCTTATTTATACTAGTTGAGAAGCACTAGGGTGTTGTATCTTCATCAAGCATGGCCAACTTATTCACTTAGTGGCTAAAACCACTTTAATTAGCCTTAGGGGTCGACTTCTCAATTATCATCATATAATTAGGGTTTGACCAATCCACAAAAGGGGATTTGGTCATACATAAGTACCGACATGATTAATCTAGAAAGGGGATTGATCCATAAGATAATAACTCAATAATAAGTAGAATATACTTCGCATATACAATATTTCAACACTCCCCTTTAACAAGAAGGGTATTCTACAACATCATCAGGAGAGAGAGAGGGCATAAAAAAAAACATCTGGAACACTCACTAGCATATCTATAAATCATCAGAAGTTTTTCTCATCATCAATAACATCATCATTCACAACATAGAGTTGGAGTATCATCATCATCATCATTCACAACATGGAGCTGGAGTATCATCGTCACCATCATTCACAACATGGAGATGGAATAACATCATCATCATCATTCACAACATGGAGTTGGAATCTGAAACATCAACATCAGTTAGCATAAAATATATAACAACAACATCAACATCATCATCATCAACAACACGAGGCTGGAGCAACAACATCATCACAACACTAGGTTAGAGAAACAACATCATCACTACAAGAGGTTGGAGCAACAACATCATCACAACACGAGCATGGAGCAACAACATCATCAACAACACGAGGTGTGAACAATAATATCATCAGAACAAGGCTGAGATAACATCATCATTATCATATAGCAACAGAATGAGGCAGGTGTAACAACAACACTTTTTGGTACTCTGACAGTCCCTAGGGATCTACCTAGGCATCATAAGATTCCCTAGGATATAAAATCCTAATGGAGCTACCACGTGGTACTCTGACAGATCGTCCTTACCAGACCTTCGAGATCTGCCCATGAATCATAAGATTCCATAGGATTATAAAAATCCTAACAGAGATACCACTACTGACCATAGTTGGCATATACATGCACAGGTACTCTAACAGACCGTCCTTACTAGACCTTCAAGATTTGTCCAGGGATGATCAGTCCCCTAGGATATAAAATCCTAACTGAGCTACCCGTTGTTGGCCAAGATACCATAGTATCATCAACATCACTCTCCCTTTGGAGGGAGGTCCTTTCATACTATACCAATCTTTTCTCTAAAGTGTTCAAACTTTACACAAGATAGAGGCTTTGTCAACACATCTGCAACCTGCTCATATGTGCCAACATATTGGAGCTTTAGAGCTCCCCTCTGCACCATATAAAAAATGTAGTGATACCATATTTCTATGTTCTTCAACTTTTCATGGAACACAAGGTTCTCCGTCATCTTTATGCAACTCTGGTTATCACGTAGAATCACGGTTGCTTCCATCTCCAGGTCAAATAGACCTGTCAACAACTTTCGAAGCCATATGGCTTCACAACTGGTGGAACATGCAACAATGTATTCTGCTTCTACCGTGCTGAGAGAAATATTGGATTGCTTCCTACTATGCGATGAAGTCATGGCTAACCCCATACTGAAACAATATTTTGAGGTGCTCCATTTTTCAGAACCACTTCCAACCCAATACAAATTGGTGTAACCAACCAGTCTGAAGTCATGATCTCCATTATAATGGAGACCAAAGTTCAACGTACCCATAAGGTATCTCATCACATGTTTTGAAGCAACAAGGTGAACATGTTCGGTCTCTACCAGATACTGATTCAATGTATTTACAACAAAACTTATATTTGTCTTGGTATTCGTTAGATACATCAACGATCCAATGATCTGTCTGTACAACATAGCATCAACCAATTCTGACAAAGTATCAATCATGAGATTTAACTTAGTTTCCATGGGTGTGTTCATGGATTTAAATTCCAACATATCAAACCTCTTCAGTATTTCAACTGCATACTTCCCTTGGTTAAGGAAGATATTCCCTGGGCTCTGCCAAACCTCAAGACCTAAGAAATAGTGCATCCGGCCTAGGTATTTTATCTCAAATTATGTAGCAAGCTTCTTCTTACAATTAGTGATGATATTTTCTTCTCTAGTTAAGAATAAGTCATCCACATACATCAACAATATAACTGGCTCATCATTCAAAAACTTGAAGTAAAGGTTAGAATCAACTTTACTCTTGGTAAAGCCCAAGCTTGTCAGGAAACTATCAATTCTTCCATACCAAGCTCTAGGAGCTTGCTTCAATCTGTACATAGCCTTCTTCAACCTACAGACATGAGTGTTTCTATCTTCAACTTCCAACCCTTATGGTTGTTCTATATACACTTTTTATTCAATAAAACTATTTAAGAAGGCTATTTTCACATCCATCTGGTGTAACTTCCACTTCATCTTGGATTCATGAGCTATGATGCTTCTGATAGAAGTGTATTTGGCTATAGGAGAAAACGTCTCTTCATAATCAATGCCTTCCTTTTGAGAAAAGACACAAGCTACAAACCTTTCTTTATGTTTTTCAATACTTCCATCAACAACATGTTTTATTTTGTATAACCATTTGGAAGATACCACATATTTGTTATTCATTCTGGGAACTATTTACCATACATCATTCTTTATAATTGATTGATATTCTTATGTCGTGGCATCTACCCATTATTTCTTCTGAATGGCTTCTTCAAAGAGTGTGGGATCCTTTTCTACGAGATCGCACATCAAAGCCATATAACTGGAGAATGACTTAGGTTTCTTGATTTCTCTCATGGTTCCTTTTGGGGAACCATAATTCTCTCCATATTGAATAAGTTCCCTTTCCCAAGATGTCTTTATCCCGTGAGAGATCGTCATCTGGGGAGGTTCTTGATATTCTATCATATCATGATCTTCTTGAATCTCATCATCAGGGGAAGTTGTGACTTACCTCATTGGTTCTGCAACTCTTGCATGTACAAGATATTCTTCATATACTTCTTGAAGATGGCATCTCCTTGATTTCTTGAGTGTTGCATCTTCATCAAAGGTTACATCTCTGCTGATCTCAATATGATGGTAACCTAGTATATAAATTATAAAGGCCTTAGAAACCTCATAGTATCCAACAAATATTCCCTTCTTTCATGAAGGGTCCAACATCTGATTCTTGACTGAAATTAAACTAAAAGATGAAAAGAAATAAAATTCGTGACATAAATGGGACTGCAAAATTCAAAACAACAAAAATAAAATGACTGAATTGCAAAAGAAGCATGAAAGATATTAAAAGGAAAGCAAGAATTAAACTACTGAAAAAGAAGAAATGAAAAACAATGGTGAAAATTAAAGCAGAACTGGACTACTAATATACATAAAATCCAAACAATGTTAAAGTTTTTTAAGTTGGTTCCACGTAATGTTTTAAGTGAGAACTGTTAGTGATGTAGGAAAACAATCACTCCTGGAAATGTTTTAGAATGTAAGAGTTATTACCCAGGACAATAGAGATCTTGAAAGGACCCAACCATAATTATTGAAACTTCGAGACAATTGATAGCCCTTTAAAGTACACAATTAGATCATCAAGATAGATATGAATAACCTTACTGATCAAATTGTCAAAAGTTATTTGCATAGGTATTTTAAGTGGTACTTGAATCATATAATACATAACGCATACGTTCATAAGTCAAGGTAACCCAATGACTAATAAAGGTGGTTTTGAATTTATTCGCCCCTTTTACCTTGATTTGATTGTAACTGAATAAACCATCAAGTAAAGACGTCATCTGTGACCTTGCAACTTGCTACAAAATCATTTCCATGTTAGGGAGAGGAAAGTGATATTTTATACTAGCCCAATTTAATGCATGAAAATCAACACATAATCTAATTTGACCAGTTGCTTTCCAAACAGGAACCAAATTGGAAACCCATTTAGAATACTTGACCAGAAAGATGACTCCAGCCTTCAAGAGCTTTTCCAACTCCTTTCGAATAGTTACCTCTAGTGTAGGGTTGATAGGTCTTTGTTTTTTCCTAACTGGTTTTATGCCTTACTTGATGGGAATGACATGATGTATAAGAGAAGGATCAAAACCATGAAGATCCTCATAAGACCAAGAAAAAACATCTTGAAATTCGCCAAGCAGATTGACAAACTTCATTTTCTCTTCATTAGAACATTGGGCACCTATTTTAACATTCTTTGGAGAGTCAGGTGTTCTAATGTTCAAGGATATGGTTTCATCCACCTTCCTTTTCGACTCCTCTTCTTTCTGTTTCTCTTTATTGCCTACATCACTCGATGAAAATAAACTCTCTAGAGGAGTCAAGCCCTTAGGAATCTTGTTATCTTCTATGGATGCAATTTCCTTGGGCTTATAAGGTTCATTTTGAATGAAAGCACATATTCTCTCATCATTATGGAAAACCTACCAAGATTCTATATTGTCAAGGATATGTGGATGATATAGAGATTGAAAAGTGTAATCAGGTTTGTGTGGCAGAAGTTGCCGATTAGGAGAGGCTTCAAAAACAACTAACCGATCAGAAATTGAGTTAAATTTCCTCTTAACCTGAGTAATGTTTAAAGATAATAGGTTCGAGATAAGTTCCCAAAGAGTGTGGGTGTATTGTTTCATCAAATTGTTTCTAGGAGAGTATATCTTACGTACAAGGTTCACAACAAGCTCATAATCTCCAAAACCTGAAAGGTGACCACAACCAAGATTATAGGTGTTTTCAATGCCTAATAATAAAGATTTGAATTAAGTGACATTGTTTGTGCAAGAAAACTCCAACCTGTAAGAAAAGTTATGAATTTTCCCCACAGGGGAGTACAAGATTATGCCATCTTCATTACCTTCACTAGAGCATGAACAATCAAAGTGCATGTGCCACATACTATCATCTAAATCGATTTGTTCCAAGGGAATGTTATCCTCCTCGACAAATATGGAATACACCCCTAGGCCCTCTTCGATATAGTTCATGTTAGGTTGTGGGACACTCTCTATGTAAGGTGAAATCCTTCCCTCTCTAAGGAATATAATGTTTTTACCATTCCGAGGAATGGATAAGTGTGTCCCATTGAGTGAGAGGTATCCACCCATCAAATATTTCCAATATCTTTCCAAGATGATTGAGTAATTTCTTACTGACATATCAATTACCTGAATACTAAGGGTTGTCCTTATTTAAAGGTGTGCGCACAAAACTAAGGTCACATATTTAATCTCACCTATGGTCATTTTTTGTAGACTATTATAAGATATCATGCTTCTGCCATTTTTGTTTGTACAAGACAAGCCTAGCTCTTCCATAATAATCTTTGACATTACACTTGGTCCCGAACCACCATCAATGAGGCAACAATGGGCGATCTTATCCATAATCTTTGTAGAAATATAAAAAAGGGGGATTTTTTATAGGGTATCTAAAGTTATGTACACCTACTTTATTTACAGATGAATCCTCTTCATTTACCTTTTCAGAGAGGTTGGCTACAATGGAAGATTTTCCTTCCATAAATTTTTTAGATGCCTCTGTTGTTCAGGGACAACAACCATGTTCAGAAGGGTTGCATCTGCTTTGATGTTGGAAAACTGATTTAGGATATTGTATTTGGAATAGGGGAGAGGGGAAGTAGTTCCTTGAATTCCAGGAACCTTAGGAACCTTAATAGTAGCAGCTGGTGATGATGATCTTGGGCTAGAATAACTACGGGGAGGATCATATTTGCCTTTGGGAGCGTAGGATTTGTTCCTAGTATTGATGATCATGACATCCTATGACTTTGCAAAATCTAGGACAACGATGGTAGTTTATGGTCTTTTACCAAAGATCTTACCTCTGACATTCTTCTTTAAATCACATGTGGTTTCCTCATGGTGTTCCTCACAAAAGTTTCACAAACTTCTAGGAATGATAGCTTTAGGCTGAAAATTATTTTCAATGGGATTTCTAAAGGGGGGTGCAGAAGAGGATGAAGCTCCAAGGGTGAGAGGGGAGACGTTTCCCTTTCACTCATATGCTATCATATGATTATTCATGTCTTGTACAAGATGTAAGAGGGCATACATGTCTATCAATGGATTTTTTGTCAAGCCTATGATGGTAGGGGGAAGGTAATGCATTATAATAATGCATGAAAGTGTCTTGGTTATGAGGTCGAACGAGTTCAGAGATTTGATTGTATAACTCAGTGAAACACAAGTTGAAGGACTTGATGGTCCCACCATCTTTATAAGAAATGTTATTGTACTACCGTAATTGCTTCGCTGGGATTTTAGACTGCCCATAAGTGGATTTGAACCAATACATTAAATCCTCCCAAGTAGATATAATCTTAGGAGCAAGGTCAAAGAAATTGGCCGCAACCTTTCCTTCCAAGGAATTGACAAATAAGTGCATGCAAGTATCATTTTCATTGGCTCCTATGTTATGAAAAGCATTAGAAAATGCCACCAGGTGTTCATTTGTAGTGACATTGATATTCCCCGAAAACCTAGGAAGATGCTCTTTGAATTTAGGAAGTGGACGAGTAGCAGGTGCTAGGTTAAGAGGAGAGGAAACATGCCACGATGTGGTTGTGGCGTCTTCTTCAAATTTAAAAATACCATACTTTTTAATGACTTTGGTGGGGTTTGTGGTAGATTGGACAAGGACATGGTGGCTATATAAGCTACCAATCATTGACAAAGATGAAGACTAAGAGGAGGAAGCACTTCGAGTGCCACCAGAGCCACCACTAGATGCCATCTTATGGATGATAGGTAAGGGAGAGAAAGATGAACTAGATGAATCATACAAAGTTCTCCTTAGATCACTTTGTTGGGTAGATAACACAACGTTCCTTCTTCCTATTTTAGAAATAGGATCAATTTCAGGTGATAAGCCTCTTCTTCTCCTAGAAACACGACGGTCTAAGGACATGAAAAGAAGGTCAAAGATGAAGGAACAAGAATTTTATTGCTGATTTCTAGGCTCTTTATGTCTAGCTTCCCAATGTTCTTGGGCACTAATGTCTCGTTCAATTTCCGCCCATGAACGATTATGATCAGCCCGAGTATTAGCAGTGTCTAAAATGGTGTTAAACAAACTCAAAGCAATGATAGTTTGATATTGAAGACTGGGCTCAATATTGGGTTGCCTTGCAACAGGTACATTCATTAAGAAATAAAATAGTCAAAGAATCAATATCAGAAAAATAGATGTATTCGATGATAATCAAGGATAAAAATCAACTAGAGAGATATTGAAGATCTCCCCAGTATGGTCGCCAAATAAATGTTGAGGAAAAGATATGAAATGATCTTACTCAAGAATTTTCAAATCTTGCTTGGATAAATCAAGATAGACGGGAATATCACCCTATGTTTATAGCCATCAAAATTTGTATCCTAATTCACAAGTATTGATAATAAGTGCTTAGGCTATTTTTTTTTATAAATGAAAGCTTGCTGAAAAATTCATTATTTATGTAATTTTATGAATATAATAGAGGATGAAATAAATATAGAGATAGAAGTAAAGACACCAACCGAATAATAAAAAAAGATGATACATAAAGAAATCATTTATTTCATTCCAATTTGTCAAAAGAATCGTTCTCTTTACAAAATTTCCTGAGGAAGTTTTGGACCAAAGTCAAACTTAGAAGTCCTCGATGAATCATACAAAAGGACTTATGACATAAAGTAAAAAATTGAACTTTAAAAGCTGGATCAACTTGCCACAAATGTCTTCCCACTTGACTCTGCACAATAGCCTTTGTCAGTCATGAAATTTAATTCACAAACATACAAGTCTACACAGACTATCAAAGATAGATCAACATCTTTGAAAAAAAAGTGTCTGAATGATGTAATTCAACCCTGAATCTTGCTATCTACAATAGGACCCTACTATCATAAAAGATAATTAGGCTTCGAATGAATTAAAGAATGAATGAAAACTGAATTATCTCAACAAAAACTCAAAGAGCATACCTTAGTATGATTCTCCTTCTATTCTCCACTTTTCCCTCCTTTTCCTTTTTTCTTTAAGAAATTTTAATTAGTTGAAGTAGTTGAACTACTTCTTTAGTTAAGTTAACTAAAACTCAAGCAAATTTTTAGTTAAGGGGGAAAAGTAATAAAATAATAATAAGGGTTTTTAATAAATAATAACTAGTAGGTGGGACCCCTTGTGACTCCCTTTAGTTATTTAACAATCATAACACAACTAGTTAATCAAACAAAACATCCCTCCTTGTGACTCCCATCATCACTTTTATATTTTGACAATTTATATCAATGATAATTCAAATTATTTCCAAAACTATATTACCCATATATCCAAAAAATAGTTTGTTGTCCAAAATTTCAAAAGTCAACTGTTCTAAACAAATAATAAATAAAAACTTAAAATCCATATTTTCCACTATGAGAGGAAATATTTCCCTTGTTGTTGCTGTCACCTTTTGATCTCTCTAAATTTGCCTTAGGATGTGTGGAGCCTTTAGGCCTAATATCACTGATCACATGAGAGCAATAATCTCTCAAATGCATGTGGGAGGACACGGATTTAGCAGAGTCATTTGAGGGTGAGGAGTGGGAAACAATGGTTTTTACTTTGTCAGGAGCATGGTGGGCCTCGGTTTTTAACCTTTTTCTTACATGAGAAGAACGTATTGGTGAGTGGATAGGGGAAGCTTGGAAAATTTGATTAACGGGTGGAGGGGTAGGTAGAGATAAGTTAGGCCAACCACGATGTTGGGAGACTGTTGGGTGGACAATCTCTTGCCATCTGTCATTTTCAGGGACTTCAGGTTGCAGTGAGACATGAGGAGGCACTGGGATACCGAGGACCCGTGGGGCTTGGAAGGGAGGCCTTTCAGGCCTAGTTTGGACCACTCCTTGTCCAATCCAGTTAAAAAATCCATCTTGAAATAACTGGCCTAACTCTTGCGAGTTTGCATAAAATTGTATAGAGAATCTTGGCCTTCTAGGGCCCCTGTTCCAATTTCCTCTTCCTCGGTTACCATGGACATGGCTAACTCTACTGAAAAAACTCATTCCTTTATGAATCATTGATTAGAAAATAGTTTCCTTAACAACCATACATGACAACTCTTTTTAAATATGAAATACAATTTGGCTTAGTAACATATCAGACTCATGTAATCCAATCCGTACAAATCGTTTAATAGTTGTTAATGAGAAGGGGGTGAACAAGGGTTCTGGGATATGTGAGGGGTTGTATTGAGTGAAAAATGTTTAAAATGAGGGGGAAACGATCATGATTACTGCTCATAACATCAAATAATCAACTGTGTCATAAATCAAAAGAATACATTACTGTAACTCATCCATGCGTTCCTTTAACTGTCATAATTCAATATTTATCTTAACTATAATTAAATTTTAGGAACATGGAGTGAATAGTGAATATGGGAAGGCAAGGGGATTTTAATGTGTGAAAAGTGAAATAATGGTAGGGAAAAGAGCGAATATTGTTTGTAAAATCAATTAAGTAATCCATCCAACAGTTCTGTATTCAATGAAAACAATCGAATACCAATTAAAAAATTACCGTGTGTTAAACTTGTTCACTGTCCCACATCCAATTTCTTAAAAACAATTCCAATTAATACAATGTATAATCATACTCAGAATCATCATGCCTTTCACCCATATTGTTAAAAGAAATCTGTTTCTTTTCATTTCCTTCCCTTTTATATTTAAAACAAAATCCCAAGGAACACACAGTCATATTGCTTCAACTCTGTTCAACATATAAAAATATCAACCACTTCCCATAATTTGTAAATCCCCAAATCGAACATAGACACATGTCTTTCCTGAGTTGAACGGACTCTTTTAAAACATGCCCGATTCTATTCCTTTGACAATATTAACAATTAAATTTGCAATGAAACCATACTACAAAAATCTCGTGCTTCATCCTTGATGGTGCAGTAAAACAAAACGATGCACGATGTCTCCATAAAACATACACAGTAAACAACTAGGTCTTAGTCATCGATTTTCCAATTTGTAATTATCCTGATCGAGATAAATTTAACACACAACAATCACCAACTTCAATTGATACCATGTTGTAGGAACACATAGACCAATGCATAACGAAAATAAGTATC
>WSFP011431895.1:0-21534 GCA_009831015.1 Picea engelmannii | reverse complement strand
TCGACAATCTTCATTGTTTGGAATCTCTTTCCTTCTCCATACTATGGTTGGCATAGGTACATCTTCATTCATATATCTACAATCTCGTGCTTTGTGACCAAGATAATTACATTTGTAGCATACAATATTTTTGTCCATCAATGAGGAAAATGAATTATAACTTCCGCTGAAAAATCCATGATTATTTTCATATCTTATATTTACACCATTCATGTTTCTTATGTATTTGTTCATTTCATTGATTCTGAAATTAATTACCTTATGTCCAAAATTTTTGCAAGTATAACAATGACCAAGAAAGAAATTTTGATACCTTGGAGTAAGTGGCCTTCTTTGTGATGTAGTCCATCTAGATTCATGATCTACTCTTTTGTAGTTTCCTTCATACTGATTGAAGCTTCTTTGATTCCTGAAGGTAGGAGGTCTTCTTGGATATTCATCTCTTTTGTAATCATTCCTTCTTTTTGGTATCCTGGTCCACTTCTCATCAACCGTCTACGTAGCTCTTTCTTCAAACTTCTTATTGGTATTTTCATCTTCTTTGTATGAAGTTTCACCCATGCATCCAAGATGTGTTAAGTATTTTGGCACTTGAGAGTTTATTAGTCTCTTCCTTAATGAGACAACTTCTTGTTCAAGTTTCTCACAATCTTCTTCTTTCTTCATCATTTGGACTTTCTTTACCTCTCCTATTATTCTTGCTTCTTCGAGTAGAGTTTTCAAGGAAAAGGTTTCTTCTCTTAGTTTATCAAAGTCTTCTAATTGTGTCTTCAAGATTACAACTGTCTTTTCATAACTACCCAATTCACTTCTTAGTTTTCTATGCGTGTCTTTGAGCTTGCTATTTTCAATCTCAACATGCTTGAATTTTTTAAGATTCTCATCTTCTTGTTGAATCATTTCCGCTTCATGATTTTATTCTTATTCGTTGGAAGTTTCTTCTTTGGTGTTGTCTCTTTCAATCCTTGGATGAGGACATTCAAATTCAACATGTCCTACTCCTTCACAATTAAATAAAAAGAACCGACCTCTATTTTCTTCTTTGAAATATGAGATGTTGTAATTTGATTCAACTCCTTCTTCTTCTTCTTCTATCCTTGCATAAAGGTCTTGTAGTTTGTCCAAAAGATCTTTTTTTGATGCACATGATCCCACCTTGGATTTCACTGAATCTGTCAATCCATCCAGGATGGTATCTATTGACAATTTGTTGTTCCTTTTTGCTTCCTTCTGAGCTGCAGTCTTTGGTTTCTTGAAAGCATTGTATCCTGAAGCAACTAAAAACAAAACATTTGCCCCAAGATCTTTCAAGTAAGTTTCCATTCTACTACTCCAGTATTCAAAATTTATTCCATCAAATGGTGGAATCCCATTTGGAATTTTGTTTTCCATTTCTGCATAGGATCTTCCTTCCAGTGGTTAAACTGTACTGAAGGTAACCTCCTCTGATACAAATTGTTGATACTGAGAGGGGGGTGAATCAGTATCAATTACAATTTAAAACCTTTTTCAACTTATACTTAAACCATTCAATTATATCCAATGAGAAATGAAAAATAGTATAATAATTACACAAATACACCACAATACACCATGGACAATATATGAGAAATAATCAATAGTTATTGTTCAAGGGAAGTAATGACTTCCGAAGGTAGCTACAACTTCCAAATGTAAAGGGAGTGATAAACCTCCAAGAGGAAGATACAATCCTACAATATAAAGAGATATTTGAACTCTCCGTCCTTGCCCCTTCCTTCCACCCAAGAATATATGAGAGATAATAAAACTTTACATTAAATCATCACCATCAACCAACCATCACACGAAACCTGATAATGCTTTCTAAGACTTCTTCAATTTATGCAATTATTCAATTCTTGGAATACTCTGATCCTATATATAATATTACTCAATTTATTCTCTGAAATGTTTCCAAGTTTCACTCCTTGAATCATCCCCAAAAAGAAGTTATGGAGAGAATGGTAGACCTTGTTCAATTCTGGTTTATTCAGGAGACCGAACTTGTATACAATGCCTCACACTCAATATTTAACATCAGATTTTGAAACTCGTACACAAGAAATTAAAGTCCTTAATATTTCCAATGCAATTTGTCCCACTTCATTTGGATTCTCTATGAAGAAGTTATGACTGGTTTACCCAGAACACCTGTTTATTGACTAGCTTCAGGACTGGTCAAAAACCATATCTTCCACAGAGTGTATCTCCATAATTATAGAGAACCAAGAGCTGAAACTTTTACCACAGGTACCTTGATATGTCTTTTCAATAACATAGAAATTTCACCATATGAGACAATCTAGAAAAAAAGTTATAGTGAAAATGGTAAGATGACCTGAAAATAAAATACCTTAGAACACATCACCAAAAGACTTCATCCTCCCTTGAAATCCAACCTTCTTTACTTATGATTTAATATGAAATTCGACTTGTGTCTCAAATGAATGTATAATGATATGTATTTATACCATTTATGTCACTTCCTTTTAACATTAGGGCAGACCTGACACTTTCTTATTTTGTAATTCTTTTCTTTAATTATCTTCAGGGCCTACATGTACTTCCTTCTTCAATTCACTTTGTCATCTTAAAAAATTCATTTCTCCTCAACCATGAGGATCCACGTGATGTGCCACATACCAATGGAAACAAAATGATGTATACTATCCATCCATGGGTGTTTTATCTCCATGCACATTTTCCTTCATGTCCAAATACCTTCATCAATCTTGCAGTCCAAAACCCATGACTAGGGTTGACATCAATGACAAGAACCAATATTCCAACAACAACTAGTGACTAGAACAACTATGGTGTGCATCCCCAACACATGAAGGAGTTCAACCCATGCGCCAATAGAAAACTTACAATTATCAACAACACTCGCACGAAAGGCATATTCTTCATCCAAGTTGCCTCTATCCAATATGGTGCGCAATGATCCCCTCATCAGGACTCCTGCCATCCCCAGGTGATAGGTGCAGTGATAAACCTAGTGCAACATAACCTATCTAGACCAAGAAATCATGAAAAATCCACGCACTAGGAGCCTAGCAACTGACAAGAAGACTACACCCACACCCCCAAGCAATAGGTCGACAAGACGCAAGATTACGTCACTCAAGGAAAAAGTGCAAGAAAAAACATGACTTCTCCATCAACCCACCCCTTGAGTAAGATGTCTAAGCACGAAGGAGTGAATGGTAACCAGGCTACTAGGATCCTAAAAGTTATCATAGGGTGTCCTAAGTTAGGCACTTAACAAATCAAGAAAAGATGATTAAAATATCCCATTGTCCATTAGATTAAGTGAACTATTGAATCATGTTGCTTATATAGTAGGAGATTTGATGTCTAAATTAACAAGTCTAATTTAATCAATGAATATAAATCTAAAATTAAGGATTTAACAATAAACAACAATACTAACAACATCAATTTTTAACATTGTTCATATTTTAACAACATTAGTATATGACGCTATTAACACTATTAATATACAACACTACAATTATAACACTAAAAGCATTATTTGATGCCATTCCTTAATCCATTAGATGAACACACTGTCCTTGGGTTGTATTTTAATTTAGCAGTATGAAACTTGGTCTAATCAATTTGCTACAAGCATGCTAGGTAAGACATTCAATATTAATCGCTAGAGATGTCGTTCAGTCTATACTATACTATTGTTGGCTATTATTATACATAATGCACATAAATATACTGTCACATGTAATATGGTTACAGTCAAGCTATCACACTATCAAATTTACTGCCAAACTTATTGTCGTGTAATAATTAAGTGTTGTCTCGAGGCAAGTGTTACTATTACATCACAACCAAGGGAAATCTATCTCACTGACATAAGTGCATTTGGAAAGTTGTTGTTGGTCCTTGACCAAGCATTGGGAGGTTCTTGGTCATGTTGACCCATTTTGGACGTCGATAGCCTATGGAAGGAGGAGCGCAAGATGAAGAAGAGATCGCGGTATCTCATCCCCTTCTTGGGTCCTTTTTGGGATGTGGGAATATGTAATGGGAATGGGATGTCGGCCCATGGGTTTACCCATGTTTAGGACTATTTTGTAATATATAAATAGATTCTTAGGCTAGATATAAGTAGTGGTTCATATATGTGATGTTAATATGCAAGTAGGCTAAGTGCCAAGATTTGGATCTGTGTGATCAGGACTTGTAAGTATTTGTGCATACTGTGTAAAACTTGCAGAGTTAAGTGCAAGTTATTGTAGCAACACTTTGGAAGGCTTAGTGTTGGAACGCAAGGAAGAAGGATCAAGTGAGTTGCGCAAATATTTTTTCTTATGCGGAGTAAGGGTTTTGAGGCTCTGTGCTTGTAACTAATTGAATGAAGAAAAAAAGGAAGAAGAGTTGGTGGACGTAGCCACAGGGTTGGGGTGAACCACATAAATACTTTGTTTATTATTTTGTGCTTATCTTAATGTGTTTATGACTCCTTAGCTAATTTATTTGATATAGATAGATAGATTTTCTTATGCTTTGTGCTATGAATGTTAGATTTAACTTATATGAATGTGCTTATTGCTTGCTTCTACTAGATATCATCCATCTGTTTTTGATACGTGCTTAATTACATTAGATCAGTGTGAATGATGTGATGCTCTGTTCTATCTGCATAGTAGTTATTGGTTGAATACTAATGAAATATTGATGCTAAGTGCTCTGCTAAGTATTATAATCATAAATATGTGTCCCGGCTAAGGTTCTAGACACTTGAGTCCTGAAAACACCCCTTCTTATACGTCGGGTGAGCCTTCATCTGCTTCGCAGGTGTTGCAGAAAGGGTCGATAGTTAGGGTTTTGTTGGTGAGATATTGTAGCGTTGAACCCTGGGTCTACCCTTGTGCCAACAAATGGTTCTGTTTCTAGGACCTGAAGCTAGGATTGCTGGGAACTGAGAAAGAAGAAGCTATGTGCAAAGATTCAACCACAAGTTGTGAAAGCTCTATGCATATATTTGTCGCTCTAGTGCATAGTATTCTACTTGATTTATGAAGCTCTGTGATAAAATAAATAAGCCCGATCTGAAGAAAAGAATTCAGATATGAAGGAGAGAAGCAAGATCTGAAATCTTTTGTGCTCTAAGAAAGGTAAAAGTGAGAATTTTTTATTAAAAGAGGTAACAACTGCAAGTTCCATGCTTTGATAAAGGTAAGAATAGTGAAAAGTTTTATATCTAAAAGATTTGTGCTCTGTAGAAGTAATATAAGTGGAATTTTTTGTTTCTAAAGTATCGATCTAGGTATGTTTGATAGGTTCTATCCTCCCTTGAAAACTAGGGCACTAATAGATGAAAGAAGGCTTGATATGAGTAGATCTGATAAGAATAGTGAAAGATATGTTATACCTATGCATAGAAAGAATGTTTGGACTAACAAATGGATGCAAGATCCTAGAAACAAAAAATTGTAGGTTAGCTACCATGATCCTAGTGCCCAGTACCGAAAAGGCTGGGGATCATTTAAATTAAAGAGAGGATTAACCCTCTGTTATAGTTGCAGAAGACCAAGACATATTGATAAGGAATGCCCTAGGAAAAGACCTCATTTTCTTTGTTGTAAATCTATCGACCATGAAGTGTTGGATTTCCCTAGAATGATTGCTAAGCTAGAAGAAATGAATCTAAATAAAGAAAACCCTAAGGCAGATCGAAAAATGGCAGAATCCTAGGAAGAATCAGAGAAATTATTGTTGCAAATAAACGAAACCCTGAATGACCATCGACATGTCAGACTATCATAGATCTTCAAGGAAAAATGATGCATTAAAGTAAGAATAGGAGACTTCAACATTGATTGTGTTCTAGATGAAGAAACACAGGTGAATATCATAACAGAAAGAACTTGGGAAGCCATAGGGAAGCCTACTATGATCCCTTCATTAGGAGGAATAGGACTATTCAAAGGAAAGCTGATAATCCTATGTGGGAAGCTCGCCCGCATACCTATGAACGTCAATGGAACTTCGACAGAAGAAGATTTTGATATTACTAAATTTATTGAAGAAAGTGCCCCATTTACCATGTTACTAGGAAAACCTTCGAGTTATAGAGATCAAGCCAGACGAAAGGAAGAAGAAGAAGTTTTGGAATAGAAGAAACAAAAGTTAAAATATTTCATGACAAGAAGGATCGCACACTTGATTGTAGAACAAGAGAACAGATCGAAGGTATTTAACACTAGAGGCCCATATGTATAAGTTGAAAGAGCATTAGAGGACTCACAAAAGACTGAAGTACTTATCCAATACAAATAAGAAGTATCACCTTTGAATCTTAGGAAAAAATTTCAACAACGTGAAGTAACTATGTTAAAAGAAGATAAGAATCAGAATGGAAAAAGGCATATCAAGACGAAGCTCACTGGAAAGAAGGATAGAAGGCTAAGTAAGAAGAGGGATAGGATTTAAAATTTACAAAAAGTTCCAGAGGGAACCTCACAGAAGGAAAATTTGCAAAATTGGAGCTTCGTCGGGATATCAGAACAACGACACATGGCACTTCTCCATGAGGAAGCAATATAGTCATCGGGGAACGTTATAACCATTAGATCAATGCTATGAATAGATAGAAATCCATTTATGGCCAACCAACTCACCATCCAATCATTGAGATCATGCCATAACGGAGAGAACCGAGTTAATGAAGACCTCATACTCGTTGCAAGTGACCCATTGTCGAGTTACCTATTCATCCCATCGTGCGACGCACCGAGAACACTTTTTCTAATTGAGAATTTGAGCCCACAAACTACATTAAGTTTATACCGTGATCACCGTGCTTCTTCTCTCTCTCTCATTACTGCATCTAAGCTACCCCCCTACACTTGAGATTGTTAACCCCGAGCATGTATGTTGGACAAGTTGAGCGCTGCAGAAAGAGTTGTTGAGGAATTTTTGATCGACCTGATGACTGAAAGAGTCATGTTGATGTCTACAGGTATACAAGAATCATCCACGAGAGGACTGCCAACTTCTCCATCCACTGCTCGATATGGACCATCCCAACCATCCCATGAGAAGTGAACCACGCACAGGGATGATCTCGTGAATTCTAAGTTGATTCTGAGAATATTACCCACCTATATACCACCTCTGAGCGGTGTTGTAAACCACGACAATGTACCTAGATATTTTGATGATCATAGGTAGAAACAACGCAAGCCACCCAGGCTTTGACATAAGTACAAGGAGTCCTTGTAGAGAAACGCAGTACTGCAGAACGGGATAAGCTTGATCTCCAGGAAAAGTTCTACGAAGAAAAATCCCAACTGCAAAAAGAAAAGGAACATTTTCTCATGGAGCAACTCGAAGTAAAAGAAATGGTCAACATAGTGCTTTTCTCTGTGACAGTTGTAGAAGTAGAGGTCGAAGAGAGAATTCCACAGAAAATAATACAACTTGAATAAGTGATCCAACAACTACAACAACACATACCATATTTGGATCTACGCGCAGTGCCTATGACCCCTCAAGATGTAAGAGATCAAAGGGAAGAAACCGCCAAGAGCACAGTTGAGAGATTGAAGGCTCTTGGCAAATATTGCAAGTAGTTGAGTAACCACAGTGCCCAAACATATGAGAATATCACTGAGAACCCAGAATTGTAGGCCCTGGAGTCATAGCTCTAGGACACAAAGAAGCACGTAGAGATACTGTAGGTGTAGCTAAAGGCCCTGCCAGCTGTAGAAAGAATAAAGCGGTCTCAAGAGCAACGAACCATCTAGTAGCAGATCCATACGATTCAAAGAAAAGTGATTGAAGTAACTCAATGACTCTAACCTGTGCAATATAAGGCCTATTAGTTGTTCATAGAGGTCGAGAACCGAGGAGAAGAGCTAGACCAGGTTGTTAATGTAGTATAACAACGTCTATAAGGGCCAGTGAATGATGTCGTAATCCAGGAGTTTGTTGAGAAAGAGGCCATAGCACAACATCAGGTCGAAGCAGCTCGAGCCAAGCTCGAGGTGTTCGAGGAAGAACTAGGCATACCAGAGTGACTTGGGATGAGTCACAGGTGAGTGTTGGGGGCCTTTTGGCCCTTGACCAAGCTTTGGGAGACTCTTGGTCATGTTGAACTATTTTGGACTTTGACAGCCTATCAAAGGAGGAGCACAAGGTGAAGTAGAGATCACGGGATCTCGACCCCTTTTTGGGTCATTTTTGGGATGTGGGAATATGTAATGAGAATTTGATGTTGGCCCATGGGTTTACCCATGTTTAGGCCTATTTTGTAATATATAAATAGATGCTTAGGATAGATAGAAGTAGTGGTTCATCTATGTTATGTTAGTATGCAAGTAGGTTAAGTGAAAAGATTTGGATCTGTGTGATCAGGACTTGTACGGATTTGGGCATATTGTGCGAAACTTGCAGAGTTAAGTGAAAGTTATTGTAGCAAGACTGTGGAAGTCTTAGTTCTAGAATGCAAGGAAGAAGGATCTAGCAAGCGGCACAGATCTTCTGTCCTATGCAGAGTAAGGGTTTTGAGGCTCTGTGCTTGTAACCGATTGACTGAAGACAATAAAGAAGAAGACTTGGTGGACGTAGCCCCAGGGTGGGGGTGAACCATGTAAATACTGTGTTGATTTCTTTGTGCTTATATTAATGTGTTTATGACTCTCTAGCTAAGTGATTTGACATAGATAGATAGATAGATCTTCTTATGCTTTGTTCTATGAATGTTAGATCTGAATTCTATGAATGTGCTTAGTGCTTGCTTCTACTAGATCTGATCCATCTTTTTGTGCTAAGTGCTTAATTACATTAGATCAATGCGAATGATGCGATGCTTTGTTCTATCTGCACAGTAGTTATTGGTTGAATATTGATGAACTATTGATGCTAAGTGGTATGTTAACTATTATAATCACATATCTGTGTCCCAGCTAAGGTTGAAGACACTTGAGTCCTACAACCACCCCTACCTCTACCTCAGGTGAGAATTCATCTACTTCGCAGGTGTTGTCGAAAGGGCTAGGAGTTAGGGTTTTTTTGGTGCGCTATTGTAGCGTTGAACCCTGGGTCTCCCCCTGTGACAACAATTGTTATATAAGGAAATAGGAAGATCGCTAAATCCAAAATCTAGGGAAATGCTTCCATGAAAACATAAATTAATTTACTAAGATGGCATCATTAATCATTGTCTATCCATTAACGGTATGTTGGCTGAATTAAACCTATCGTTGTCCCACATTACCCAAACTCCTGACATCAATCTCCCATGCGCAGCCTATTAATTACAGGAAGGCTAACTAATGAAATAACATAATATTAAAACAATATAGCATGGAAATAGGAAGGAATCATTGTCATTTATTCCTGAAAGGGCTATCAGAAAACATCATAAAAGGCTATCATAAACAAAACAAAATCCCCACCATTGCACATAAATTAATATTCGCCTTTTACATGGTTATTGAAACTACCCAAAATGCAGTAACATGCCACCAATGCATTGTAAAAATGCTACCCACTATAGCTACCCATTACCCAGAGGATAATCTACCCAATACACACTCCAATACACGAATTTCGCCCACCATTACTGACACGCAAGGAAGAATTTCACCAAACAATTACACAGTCTGTGCATCAATCAATCAATGTTCTTCAAATTTCGGGGATATCACTGTTGATTAAAAGCTATAATAAAATCGTGATGGGAACATGAGATAAAGAGAAATGGATCCACTTCAGAAAAAAAAACTTCGATTGAACTATCTAGAGTGAGAATTAAACTGTCTAAATACCATAAAATCGCAGAGTTGAAAAGGTCATGTATGTTGAGTTAGCATTGAGTTATACATTATAAATTCATGTTTTTGCAAGATATTAACTGAAACATAAATACATAGGAGGGAATCATTGTATGAATAATTATTCACATGATAATTACCAAGGCATAAACAAAGTCGCTACCAAGCATCAATTTAAAATGTAGTCACCCTCTGTACACAATAATCTAATGGAATCCTAGTAAATAGTGTTTTAATCGAAATGCATGTATGCAAGAGCATTCAAAAACGAAGCGAGAAAATGAATTAAAATGTAGTCAAGTAAATAAAAGAAGTGAAACGTAGTCAAGTAAATAAAAGAATGAGACACAGTCCAGTGTGGCCAAAGAAGAGTAGAATCGTAGGCCAGAGATGTAAACGTAGGGTAAAATTTGCAGAGTAAATGGCAGACCAGAACTAAAAAAAACACACAGTATATTCACCAGGAGAAGCATAAAAAACACAGACTTAAATCATTGCCGGGAAGGGTATTAAAAATGAAGAGTTTATTTTCCAGGATTGCATCAAATGCATAATTAAATAATTTCCAAGAAGGGTATTAAGAATGTCGAGATCAGCGTAGAGGATCATAAGTGGTATGCTGTAGGAAAGGAATAACAATATATGAGGTAATCAATCGCAACAAGGCACAAGACAATCAATCGACTAAGAACAATCAACAGGGGAATACAGGTGGGCAGAAGCATCCTTCACTCATCATCCATGCATAGAAAAGCAGGGTGTTAGGATATATAGATCTATTAACATCGAAGTGACGATTGTTGATTTGACTCCTGTCCGACTACTCAGGCAAGGACTGATGAGCTAGGGACGAGGGAGAAGTAAGAAGTGAAAACTCATCACAAAATCAATAAAACCATAGGATGGTCACAACATTCAGGGATCTATTTCCAAGGGAATCAATTCAAGCAGTGAACTTAAGGTTAAGGAAATTTAAGTTCTCGATTAAACTACTAAGTTTAGCACCTTCTTTACACAGTTAAAAATACAGAAATGAAAGAACAAGGTAAATGATAATCTACCATGCAGAATGAAAGCAAGTGTACCATAGCCCAAGTTGTCCACTTTGAGTCATTATCTTGCGTTCTCTGTTCTGCTCCTGCTTTTCGACCGATGAGACTTCACCGGTACCTCCCAACCAATGCTAGGGGTACTCTTCTTCCCCCTTAGCCCCTCGAGCCGCAAATGGGCCATACACACTGAACCAGAGATCAACTAGCTCCCAGGTCGCCTCACAAGGATGAGATACCACTTCTCACTGAGCTAGGTGTCCCAACTCCCACAAGCTAAGTTAGTAAAGTCTGAAATTCTGCAACGTAATGTTATGCATAATATAGGAGATCCATCAACCTCCTCCTCCCTCCTTTATATAGATTTTCTAGGTCATTTACTTTCCCAAAATCCAATTGAATTTAATGTTCAATAATTTAATTCATAAAAATCCTCCCCGTACATGTGTCGACCATCCCCTTCATTGCACCATAAATTAATTTCATTCATTAATTAATTACTCCTATTTCCCTCACCCACGTAAAATCATTCCTAGAATCGCTACTAGGTGTCCCAATATTCCCTTACACCAATTAATGACCTTCCCCCTTACTAATTTACTAGTTGAGCTTAATTTAGAAAGATCTTAAATGCTAGATACCTTACCTAGTTAGTCTTTCTGCTTTTTCCTTATGTTTCCCTTTCTTTTTATGTTTCCCTCGTTTTCCTAGTTTCCTAATTATTTTAAATTTCCCTCTTTCCCTTTTCATTTAAACTCTATTTGGAAAGTGTAGAAAATTGCCTTTTTCCCCTTTTTCTTTTTAATTAATAAATTTTTAATTAGCATATGTAACAAAACAATTATTTCCCCTTTTCCCCCTTTTTAAAGTTTATCCCCCAAAAACATTTTTTTATAAATTAATTGAATCGCTTACTCCTTTCTCGTCACATGATTAATGATGATTATTTATATGGTTTATTTATTTTGATTTTTATATAAATATAATTTTTTTTATCACAAGTATCACTTAGATTTTAATTTTTGAGGTTGGGGGACATTTTATTAGGGGGAATTGTTTTTAAATATTTCTTATCACGTTATTCGTTCTAAGGCCATCTAGGTTTATTCATATATTAATTAACAATGTGATGTTCCCTTCAGGACGCACTAGGTGCTCCAAGGGTGCCACTTGCCTCATTATGTTTCCCTTGCGCGACATGCCCTTTAGGACGCGCTACATGCTCCAAGGGTGCCACTCGCCTCTTTCCATTTTTCTTTCACGAAATTCCCTTCAGGACTCACTACATGATTGAAGGGTGCCACTCACCTCTTTCCATTTTTATTGTGCGATGTGCCCTTCATGACCCACTCCGTGCTCCAAGGGTGCCACTCACCTCTTGATTGACTTGGTAGACATCAAAAACCTCTGGAGTCAATACTTCACCAAGTGAAATTGTGGGAGATTAAGGGCCTCTAAGGAATAAGGCCCTTGCCTTATTGCCTACCCCTTAGAATCATCATGAGAAACTATCACAATCTTCCCCGACATGATCATGCGTATTCTCGAGATAGGTAATCGTTAACCTACAGTTCAAGCCACAACGAGAGTGATAGTAGGTTGTGGTAGGGTTGTTGTCCAAACCTCTCCCTCAACATCTCTCGTAGTCATGCGTGACCCCTCTACTCCACATGTGAGTCTGGTCGACAAGCTATTGTCAGCCTGCATCATTAATGAATAATGTCAGAAATAATATATGTAATCATATCATCTAATCAGATGCAAAAATTTCATATATACAACAATCAAACCCCAATAATCCACTCCTTGAATCGATCTGGAGTCCAAGGGATTTCATTGATGCCTCTGCATCCTCGAGGTCCAAAATCCTACACACTCAGGAAAACCGAGTCAATAGCACCTGTCTATGTCAATACAGCAAAATAAGAAGCCATCAATCCAGAATGCCTCATAATCATAATCAAATTCCCAATAGTATAATAATCTGGATCACTTGCAAGAAAGTGTCCTGAAAGAATAAGTTCACTCAGTGTGCATAAGAGAAATATGTTACATACACCCCCTCTTGGTCTAAATTTCATCCCGAAGTTTCACTGTATATAAGTGTCGAAATAAAGTGTATCACAATAACATAAGTCTATCTTTCAAACAAAAATGGAAACTGTTGGTGCATATCATATGCATCCTCCCAGGTCACCGAGTGTGGACTATATTTGTCCCACTAGACCTTGACTTGATCTACTGTTTGATGTCGTAGCTGTCGAATGCGATGATCCAGGATGAAGATCAACTCAGTCGTGCACACATCGTCATCTGACACTGACAAGGTGATCAAGTCAAAACATGTGTAGGATCACTAATCATAAAGTCTCAAACAGAGACATGAAATACATTGTGCATACACCTCAAGAATCATGCAAGGCTAGTCATTAGGCCACTAGCCCCTCTTTTCCACAATATCGTAGGATCCCATGAACCTAGGAGATAGTTTATCCCCTTCTCTAAACTTGATCGAACTCTAATGTGGTTTACTCCACAAAAATACTCAATCAACACATCATAACTACGGTCGACACGACGCACATCGACATAACTAGTTTTCTGATCCTACGCTTCCTTGATCCTTTGTCTTAAAGTTTTCATTTAATATTCCAATTATTGGATCACTTCCGGTCCCACCAGGACCCTATCCTCAAGCCGATCCCAACTCAAAGGTGTCTGACATGGTTGCCCATAAAGAACTCGAAATGCACCATATTAATGGCGCTCTGGTAATTTTTGTTATAAGCGAATTATACTAGTGGAAATAATTCTTCCCAATACTTCTGTTGGTCCATCATGACATGCACAACATGTCTTCTAAGGTCTTCTTTTCCCTTTCGGTCTTCCTATCAGCCTCCAAGTGATACAATGTACTAAAGTTAAGTCGGGTTCCCAAGTCCTCTTGGAAACTAGACCAAAATCATCTAGTAAACACCAATCCTCGATCAGATATAATTCTTTTAGGTATGAAATGCAGCCTCCCAGTCTCACTGATGAAAACTCTAGCTATGTCAGGTGCCTGATACGTCGTACGCATAGGAATAAAATGAGCACTCTTAGTCAGAGTGTCGACTGCCATGAAAATCGAGTCATGTCTCCTTGTCGTCAGTGGAAATCCAACAATAAAATCCAACGAAATAACCTCCCATTTCGATTTCGAAATAGTGTGTGGCTGTAGTAATCCTATTGGATGTCTATGTTCATCCTTTACCTGTTGATATTCTAGACATCTAGCCACATAGTTGACTATGTCTGCCTTGATTATATTCCAGAAGAATAAGGGTTTAAGGTCTACCCTCATCTTCGTGACTCTCGGGTGAGCCATGTATACTTCTCTATGAGACTCATTTAGGATCACGATCCTCAACTAGTCGTTCGATGGTACATAAATCTGATTTTTAAACCGCAATAATCCATCGTCGTCAAACGTAAATCCTTAAAATATTGGTACCATCATTGTGTTTTTTTCGATAAAATCCTCGACCTATTTGTACCAGCCATCGTCGCATTATAATGTTAGAGGCAACACCGAAAATATGTGTGGTCTCCGATTCAATGCATCTACCACTCAGTTCATTGTTCCCTTTATGTAAGTAATCTCAAAATCATACTTGCTAAGCAACTCCAAACAAAGTTGTTGTCACGTGCTCAGGTCGCTTTGCATAAAGATGTGTTGTAGTCCACACTGGTCCATATTTAGTTCAAAATTTTCATCCAATAAGGTAGGGTGTCCAAACCTTCAAGGCATATACAATGGATAACAACTCCAAATTGTGCGTCGTATGGTTTTCCTCATGCCTTCTCAATTTCCCCAATATGTAAGCAATCACTCGACTATCTTGCATCATGACTCCTCTTAAACCTTCCTTGGATGCGTCAACGCATACCAAGAATTCTGCATCCATGTCTAGGACCTTTAGTATCGGTGTCATTGTCAACAACTCCTTGATCGTCCAAAATGCTTCCACACATTTCTCGGTCCAAAAAAACTTCTTGTTCTTCTTCTGCAACTCCATAATAGGATTTTCTATCTTCAAAAATTCCTTGACAAATCGTCAATAGTATCCTGCTAAACCCATGAAGCTACGCACTTCTAGGACATTCATCGGCATAGGCCATTCCATAATAGCCTCAACCTTTGCTGGATCCATGATGATACCTTCGTCGAGGATGACATGCCCTAAGTAGTGAATCTTTGATTCATAAAACGAGCATTTGGACAACTTTCCATACAATTTGTTCTCTCACAGACACTGTAGTACTATGCGCAAGTGCTCGTCAAGCTCCTCAATCATATGAGAGTAAATCAAAATATCGTCAATGAATACTTGGATGAACTTGTCCAAGTACTCGCAGAACACCCCGTTCATGAAACTCATAAATACCCCTGGGACGTTTATTAGTCCAAATGGTAAAACAGTAAACTCGTAATTCCAAAATATCATCTTAAAGGTGGTCTTATGGACATCATCCTCCTTGATCCGTAACTGGTGATACCCTGATCGCAAATCAATCTTTGAGAACATCGTCGCACCCTTCATCTTCTCGAACAGATCATCAATACTCGACAATAGATATTGATTCTTGATCGTTTCCTTGTTCAATTGATGCTAGTCAATGCAGATCCTCCACGACCGATCCTTATTTCATATGAAAATAACAGGCATGCGCCACGGTGAAACACTTGGACATATAACTCCCAGGTCCAACAACTCCTTCAGTTGTGTTCTCAACTCTTGTAACTTTGTGGTTGAAATCCGATAAGGTGTTCTTGTTATGGGTTCAGTCCCTGGTTTCAGGTCTATAGTAAACTCCAATTCCCTCTCCGGTGGCATCCCAGGTAAATCCTCTAGAAAGACATCTTCAAACTCTCTCACCACCAGAAGGTGTTCTAGACCTTCCACTACTCCCTTTTCGTTTAATGCAACGATCGCATAAATCTTACATCCCTTGCGCATGCTCTTCCATAGCTACAAGAAAGAGATGAACCTCAGGGAAAATCCATGGTTCTAACCTACAATCATGTGCCTCTGTCCCTCGTCATCAACCAAGCTCAATCATTTCATCTTACAGTTGAGTATCGCCTCATGCATTTCTAAACAATCCATACCGATCATGATGTCATAAGATCCTAAGATCATGATGTAGAGGTTGGCTCTGGTGAAAAAATCTCCCAGGTTAAGGGTACAGTCCATAACCTTCCCTCCAACCTTCTGTTTGGCTCCTGAAGCCATCTCTACAAATCTAAACTCATCATGTTCGACTACCTTTACCTTAATCCTTTTTATCTTTGCACAAAAAATGAAACCCTTGGTAGCACCAGGATCTATTAAAATACTAAGGGTCTGGTCAGTGATGGTTCCTGATGTCTCAAGTGAAGTAGACTGGTGCTCTGCCTGGAGGTTAATCATCGCTACATGAATCCGATGGGCCTTGCATAAAAATCCCATGGTAGTGGGTCCGACTGATCCAGATGCTCTTGCCCTTTCTTTGGGTAGTAATGCTGGTAATGTGGCTCCCCACATTCCAACACACTTTCTTCGGTCCAGTATTCCTGGTACCTGAAGTAGAAGTTGGATCCTAACACTGAGGCCAACATGAACTTGTTGACCTTAAGTTTCTTTGAAAAAGGTGCGAAGCATACCGAAGAAGCTCCAAAAATGGGCCTCATAATCAGGCACTGTGCGGCTACCTTGTCGCAAGGGGTCAAACTCATTGAGTTGATGCTCCACGAATTCCTTATAAAGACACCTCTCTTGGTACCATTCCTCGAAAATTTCCCATGACATGTCATCGACGACCATGTTCAAAGTGGCAGGAGCGTCTTCCCCCATAGAAGAGCGCTCCCCTTCAATTGAAAGAACACCATGCAAACCTTCATGCTGGAGGTCATAATCATGAAGTGTGAAGCACAACTCCTTTCTCTACAACCATGCCTTGATGGAACAACCATCCACGACACTCGTGGACTCAAGAACTCAACTCTCTTAAGTTCTCAGTGGATGCTAACGGTGCTATCTAGGGTCCATTGTGGACCCTCAGGGATACAGGTGCCCTGGCCTCATCTTAGTACCGATGTTCAATCAAGGACCTTTGACATTACTTGGAAGGGCCTTTTCAGACCATCATCATCCCTTACAACAAGAGAATATAGCCTAAGGACTTTCCCTTCCCCTTGGGGGTTCGACTCCGAGGGTGTGGTAACTTCTGGAGGTGGCACCTCCTTCAACGACACCACATTGTGAACCTTTGAGGCATCCTCTAAATGCGATCACCACATGGATACATTAAGGTTTTTAATTAATGCAAGTGTTAATACTCATGGGTTTAGTATAGTGGAAATCCTGGCGATCCACAGTCGCAGGGTTGAACCCGCTCTGATACCATATGTAACGACCCCAATCCTTATGACTGCAAGCAAAGAAAAAGTGCAATTTTTTTTTTTTGGCAGGAATGCAACTACGACAACAGTTGAACTACACAATGAACGATGACCACAAGCATGCCATTCAGGAAATGAACAACTACGACTCAACCTACTAGCATAGCAAGCAGCTGGGTGAAATATGTGTAATCAAAAGATAGAATTGAACTCTCGCTTGACACAAACAGGAAAACATCTACAATCTAAGGGACAACCTCCTCCATCCTGACACAACGACCTTGACGACCAATGACTAGAACCACTATGGCACGTAGCCCCAATGCATGAAGGCGTTCAACCCATGCACCAATAGAAAACTTACAATGATCAACAACACTCACATGGAAAGCACACACTCAGGCCAAGTTATCAGTCGCCCCTATCCAATAGGGAACACCATGATCCCCTCATCAAGACTCATACCATCCCCAAGTGATAGGTGTGGTGATAACCCTGGGGCAACATAATCTATCTAGACCAAGAACTCATGACAAATCCACGTACTAGGAGCCTAACAACTGACAAGAATACTACACCCAAACCCCCAAGCAACAGGTCGAGAAGACGCAAGATGACGTCACTCAAGGAAAAAGCACAAGAAAAAACACGACTTCACCATCAACCCACCCCTTGAGTAAGAGGTCTAAGCGTGAAGGAGTGAATGGTAACCAGGCTACTAGTGTCCTAAAAGTTATCATAGGGTGTCCTAAGTTAGGCACTTAACAAATCAAAAAATGTTGATTAAAAAAAACTATTGTCCATTATATTAAGTGAACTACAGAATCATGTTGCTTACATAGTAGGCGATTTGTTGTATAAATTAACAAGTCTAATTTAGTCAATGAATATAAATCTAAAATTAAGTATTTAACAATAAACAACAATACTAACAACATCAATATTTAACATTGTTCATCTATTAACAACATTAGTATATGACGCTATTAACACTATTAATATACAACACTACAGTTATAACACTAACAACAATATTCGATGTCGTTCCTTAATCCATTAGATGAACATGCTATCCTCGGGTTGTATTTTAATTTAGCAGTATGAAACTTGGTGTAATCAATTCACTACAATCATTTTGGGTAAGACATTCAATATTAATCGCTACAGATGTCATTCAGTCTATACTATACTGTTGTTTCCTATTATTATACATAATGGATATAAAGATATTGTCACACATAATATGGTTACTGTCAAGCTGGCATACTATCAAATTTACTGCCAAACTTATTGTCGGTGTAATAATTAAGTGTTGTATGGAGGCAAGTGTTACTGTTACATCATAGCCAGGGGAAATCTAACTCGCTGGCATAAGTGCATATGGATATTTGTTATATAAGGAAATAAGAATATTTCTAAATCCAAACTCTAGGGAAATGTTGTCACGATAGAATAAATTAATTTACTAACATGGCATCTTTAATCACTGTCTATCCATTCAAGGTATGTTGGCTGAATTAAACCCATCGTTGTCCCACATTACCCAAACTCCTGAATTTAATCTCCCATCCACAGCCTATTAATTACAGGAAGGTTGAATAATGAAATAGCATAATATTAAAACAAGATAATGTGGAAACAGGAAGGAATTTTTGTCATTTATTCCTGGAAGGGCTTTTAGAAAATGTCATAAAAGGCTATCATAAACACAACAAAATCCCCACCGTTGCAGAGAAATTAAGCTGCCCCTTTAACACAGTTATTACAACTATCCAACACGCAGTAACGCACTACCAATGCATTATAAAAATGATACCCACTATAGATACCCATTACGCATAGGATACTCTACCCAATACACACTCCAATACAAGAATTGTGCCCACCATTACCGACACCCAAGCAAGAATTTCACCAAGCAATTACACAGTCCGTGCAACAATCAATCGTTGTGCTTCAAATTTCAGGGATATCATTGTTGATTAAAAGCTATAATAAAATCGTGATGGGAATATGAGAAAAAGAGAAATGGAGCCACTTCAGACAAAAAAAATCAATTGAACTGTCTAGAGTGAGAATTAAATTGTCTAAATACCAGACAATTGCACAGTTGAAAAGGTCATGTATGTTGAGTTAGCATTGAGTTATACATGATAAATTTGTGGTGTTAATATATAAATTCACAGTGTTAATACATAAATTCATGTTTTTCCAAGAGATTAAATGAAACATAAATACATAGGAGGGAATCATTGTATGAATAATTATTCACATGATAATTATCAAGGCATAAAAAAAATCGTTTCCAAGCATCAATTTAAAATGCAGTCACCCTATGTACACAATAATTTAATGGAATCCTGGTAAATCGTGGTTAAATGGAAATGCGGGTATGCAAGACCATTCGGAAACGCAGCAGGAAAAGGAATTAAAATGTAGTCAAGTAAATAAAATAATTTAAACATAGTCAAGTAAATAAGATAATGAGATGCAGTCTAGTCTAGCCAAAGTAGAGTATAATCGCAGGCCAGAGATGTAAACATAAGGTAAAATTTGCAGAGTAAATGGCAGACCAGAAGTAAAAACAACACACAGTATATTCACCAGGAGAAGCATCAAGAAAGAAGACTTAGATCATCGCTAGGAAGGGTATTAAAAAGACAGAGTTTCTTTGCTAGGATTGCATCAAACGCATACTTAAATAATTTCCAGGAAGGGTATTAAGAACGCAGAAATCAACGTAGAGGATGATAAGAGGTTCACTACGAGAAAGGAATAACAATAGCAGAGGTAATCAATTGCAACAATGCACAAGACAATCAATCAACCAGGAACAATCAACTGAGGCAGACAGCTGGGTAGAGGCATCATTCACTCATCATCCATGCACAAAAAAGTATGCATTAAGATATATAGGTCTATTAACACTGAAGTGACGATCATCGATCCGTCTCCTAGCCGACTGCTCAGGTGAGGACTGATGAGCTAGGGATGAGGACGAATTAAGAAGCACAAACCGATCATAAAATCAATAAAACCATAGGACGGTCACAACATTCAGGGATCTATTGCCAAGGGAATCACTTCAAGAAGCAAACTTAAGGCTAAGGAACTTTAAGTTCTCTATTAAACTGCTAATTTCAACACCTTCTTTACACAGTTAAAAATACATAAATGAAAGCGTAAGGTAAATGATAATCTACCATGTAGAATGAAAGCAAGCGTACCGTAGCCCAAGTTGTCCACTCTGAGTCATTGTCCTACTTTCCAACCGATGAGACTTCACCGGTACCTCCCAACCAATGCTAGGGGTACTCTTCTTCCCCCTTATCCCCCCGAGCTACAAAGGGGCCACTCACACTAAACCAGAGATCAGCTAGCTCCCAACTCGCCTCGCAAGGCCGAGATACCACTCCTCACCGAGCTAGGTTTCCTAACTCCCACAAGATATGTCAGTCAAGTCTGAAATTCTGTAGCGTAATGTTAGTCATAACATAAGAGATCCATCCTCCTCCTCCTCCCTCCTTTATATAGAGTTTCTATGTCATTTACTTTCCCAAAATCCTATTTAGTTTAATGTTCAATAATTTAATTCATAAAAATCCTCCCTGTACATGTGTCACCCATCCCCTTCATTGCACCATAAATTAATTTCATTAATTAATTAATTACTCCTATTTCCCTCACCCATCCAAAATAATTCCTAGAATCTCTCCTAGGTGTTCCCATATTCTCTTACACACATTAGTGACCTTCCCCCTTACTAATTTACTAGTTAATTTTAATTTAGAAAGTTCTTAAATGCTAGATACCTTACCTAGTTAGTCTTTCTGCTTTTTCCTTATGATTCCCTTTCTTTTTATGTTTCCCTCTTTTTCCTAGTTTCCTAATTCTTTTAAATTTCCCTCTTTCGCTTTTCATTTAAACTCAATTTGGCAAGTGTAGAAAATTACCTTTTTCCCCTTTTTCTTTTTAATTAATAAATTTTTAATTAGCATATGTAACGAAACAATTATTTCCCCTTTTCCACCTTTTTAAACTTTATCCCCACAAAATATTTTTTTATAAATTAATTGAATCGCTTACCCCCTTCTCATCACATGATTAATGATGATTATTATTATGGTTTATTTATTTTTATTTTTATATAAATATCGTTTTTTTTATCATAAGTATCACTTACCTAGATTTTAATTTTAGAGGTTGGGCAACATTTTATTAGAGGAAATTGTTTTTAAAT
>ML866501.1:21634-34772 GCA_009831015.1 Picea engelmannii | reverse complement strand
TATGGTAGAATTGGGTGCATAGGTATGCAGTTACAGATGCAACATAGGCTAGACAATAGGATGACAGAATGGAAGACAAACTCCCTAAATGGATTGACTCTTGAGTTTTGTCTACATGATCCCAGGTCGACACCTGTCTCTGTGGAGCTGCATGTTGTCCAGTTCACA
Organism: Picea engelmannii; assembly: GCA_009831015.1. Lineage (NCBI taxonomy): Eukaryota > Viridiplantae > Streptophyta > Pinopsida > Pinales > Pinaceae > Picea > Picea engelmannii. The sequence goes on along the minus strand of ML866501.1, from coordinate 34,604 downwards.
TACATTCCCTTCCCAGGAACGTGGGACAACAATCACCAACTATCCATTTTATCCTTTTAGGAAATAATAATAAACTATTATGTCCTTAAGAGATAATCCCCCCTCTAGATTATCCTCTAGGCCAAACATTTAGCCTCCTCTCCCTACCCAGCCTTGTGGAATCTTAGTCCCCCATAACTCTTTCCTTGTGGTCGGTCCACATGTAATGATATTGTTATATTTTATTAATGATCTGCACACATACATATACAAAAAGTAGGCTCCTGGCCATTAACACTTAGGCTTTTCAGCCCAATAAACACATAATCCCACCATCTTATCAACACTCAACTCACCAGCCTATTAAACATGTTTACAATTCATATTCATAACTAGGGCTTGTCCTTGGGGTATTACAATCCCCTCCACTTAATTTTGCACCGTCCTTAGTGCAACTTTTGCATAACATCAAGAATATTTCCAAAATCTTCAAAAAAATGTGGGTATTCTACTCGCATGGCATCCTCATGCTCCCATTTCATGTCCTTAGGAATGTACCAGGTCCACTAGACTTTTACAAGTCCTATGGATCGATTCCAAGGCTACTTTCTTTTACTATCCAAGATGCACACAAGATTCACTTGCAAGACACCTTCTTGCCCCACCTGAATCACTTTCCAATGAATTACATGATTAGCATCAGGCATATATTTCTTAAGAAATGAAACGTGAAACACATTATGTGCAGTCATGGATGCAGGTAATGGAAGGATATATCAAACTAGCCCAATCCTTTCTAGAATTTCAAATGGCCCACAAAATTTGGCTGCCAATTTGGAATAGTTTCCCAATTTCAGGGAACTTCTATTGAATTTGAATTTCAATAAAACATGGTCTCCCACTTTAAAATCTTTGTGGGCTATGTTGTTATCAGCATAAATTTTCTTCCTCTCTTGGGAAGCTTTCAAATTCTTCTTAATTTTTAGATTTTTTTCTTCCATTTCCTTGAGTAAATCTGGCCCAACTACTGCCCTATCAGATGGATTATCCCAACTTACTGGAGTGTTTCATTTTCTTCCATAAAGTGCCTCAAATGGGCTCATATTCAATGATGCTTGATACCCATTATTGTGAGCGAATTCTACCAAGTATAGGTAGTCTTCCCATCTAGATGGTTTCTCCATCACATGCATCCTTAGCATGCATTCTATTATTTGTTTCACCCTCTTTGTATGTCCATCAAACTCAAGATGATACACAGTGTTGAAATTCAAATTCATTCTAAATCCTTTAAACAACCCCTTCCAGAACTTGGAGGTAAATTTAGGGTCCCTATCCGACATAATCATCTTGGGAAAATCATGCAATCATGCTATTTCCCTCATAAAAATGTCAGCAATATCAACTGCCTTGTGAGTAGTCTTTAGAGAAACAAAATGAGCAGATTTTGTAAGCTTGTCCATCACCAACATGATTGAATCATGTTTCTTTCCTATTCTGGGCAATCTTGTGATGAAATCCATTGTCACCACTTCCCACTTCCACTCAGGAATGGGTAAAGGTTGTAGCAACCATGTTGGGTGCCTATTCTCATATTTGTCCTTTTTGGGATTCCATACATTTGGCGATGTATTCAACAATCTCTAAATATTCATACCTGGACAAAAGTAATGGCTCTTGATTGTTTCCATAGTTTTCTGATATCCAAGGTGCCCTACATAAGGAACATTATTCATTTCATTCAAAATCATGAGTTTCAAATCCTGGAAAATAAGTATAAAAATTATTTTCTTGTATAGAAGTGTTCCATCTGTCTCCAATTTATAATTTTCCACTTTTCTGGTATTTTTCCTTGCTTTAGCTTTGCTACCAAATCCTTTTACTACAAATCTTCATTTTCAACTTCCAAAATTATACCCTTAATATCGTTTCGGTACATTCTAATGGCTATAGCATGTAAGTCATGTACTCTTCTGCTGAGTGCATCAACCACTTTATTGTCCTTCCCTTTGATATGCTTGATATCAAAATCATACTCATAGAGAAAATCCAACCACCTACTATGTCTAGCATTCAAGGTTGGTTGATCAAACAAGTACTTCAGACCATTATGAAATGTCCTCAGTTCGAACCTCCTTCCCATGAGGTAATTCCTCCACTTCTTCAGAGCGTGAACGATAGATTTCAACTCAAAATCATGAGTGGCATAGTTCTTTTCATTCTCTTTCAACTTTCTCGATTCATAACAAATTATGAATCCATTCTAACTAAGGACTCCTCCTAGTCCTTCTTTTCATGCATCTATGAACACTAAGAAATCTTCGTTTGGATCCACAATCCTCAGGATTGGAGCACTGGTTAATGACTTCTTCAATCGCTGGAAGATTTTCTCACATTCCTCTGTCCACTGAAACTTCTTGTCCTTCCTTTGCAAGCAAGTGGTAGGGGGAGCTATCCTTGAGAATCATGTGATAAACCTTCTATAATAACTAGCTAGACCCATAAATTATCTGACTTCTATCACATTCTTTAGTGTTGACCATTCCTTGATGGCCTTGATCTTCTCAGGATCCATCACTATCCCATACTTCAAGATAGTATTCCCCAAGTAATGGATATGTTTTTGATAAAAAGATCACTTGCTCAGCCTGACATACAATCAATGCTCTCTTATCACTTGCAACACCATCCATAGATGTTGTTCATTTTATTTCTCCAACTTAGAATAAACCAAGATGTCATCTAAAAATACTATGACAAACTTGTCTAGATATTCTATGAATACACGATTCATTAAACACGTAAAAACATCAGGTGCATTCGACAACCCAAATGGCACCACTGTGAATTCATAATGACCATATCTTATTCTGAAGGTCGTGTTACTAATATTTTAATCCTTTATCCTTACCTAGTGATATCCCGACCTAAGATCTGTCTTCTAAAATACCTTTGCATCCTTCAACTGATCGAAGAGGTCTTCGATCCTCAGCAAAGGATACTTGTTCTTAACAATCACTTTCCTCAACTGCCTAAAATTGATGCACAATATCAACATTCCATCCTTCTTATTCACAAATAGCACCGGGGCTCTCCAAGGCGACAAACTTGGGTGTATGTACCCCTTATTTAGAATCTATTCAACCTGCAAATGCAGTTCTTTCAACTCAGGTGTACTCATTCTGTAAGGATATTTGGATACTGGAGTTGCTCTAGGCATCAAGTTTAGAGAGAAGTTAATATCTCTTTTCGAGGGTAATCCAAGTACCTCATGGAATACATCTTTGAATTCTTTTAATAATGTATGGTCTTCAATCTTTGAGACCTCATCCTTATATGCTTCCTTGACATGGGCTGCAAATAATTCACAGCCTTTCCGGTAGCACTTCTTTAGCTCCATTACCAAGATTTCTCTGATAGAAATAGCTCTGGAAATTCCTTGGACTATTCTTTGATTCACCTCTTCATCCAAGCAAGTGAATGCCTTGCTATGATAGTCTAGGATGGAATCATGTTGGTCCAACCACTCCATCCCAATTAGACAATAATAAGAACCTAAGGGCATAATGTTCAATTCAACCCTTGTGTTCAGTCCATTCATGTCCACCAAACAAGACTTAACCAACTTGACAACCTTTCTCTTGGAAACTATAGAAAACTGCAATAACCAAGATTTCTCATTCTTTCTTATTTGTAATTGCAAACTTTCCACCACTCTAGGATCTACATAACTATGACTAGCTCTTGAGTCAATTAAAATAGTAAACGAATAGTGGTTGATCATACCTTTCACTTCAATAACGTGTGATTGAAATTCGAATTTCTTATTGTCCAAGGCCGCATAGATCCTTCGTACACTTATGACCATGTCCTCCATTGTTTAAGCCTGTTCAACATTGTGGACAGTTCTCACTTTGTGATTTTTGTTGGGGAAATATTTGTACCTATGATTCCCTTTACAACCCCAACATTCCATAGGTGTCTCCCTTGGAAATTGCCTACCTGCTTCATCCCTCCTGGGATCTCTAAAACCTAATTGTCCTTAAGGAATTTTTCTAAAAAAGGGAGGTTTATTTCCCTTCTGGCTCTCCTCTTTCTTAGACTTCTTTTGGTCATCCCAAGTCTTCCGTAAATTAGGATTTTCATATTGCTTCTCATACAAACATTTTTATCTTCTTATCATTTCTTCCATAGTCTTAGGGTCATCGTACTAATTCTTGTCCCCAATGAAAGCTATTATTCCACTCAGACACCTTTGAATTTCGACAATATCATCTTTGATGAATGAAACATACTTGAACAATTCCAAAAAAATTTGTTCATATTCATCAATGGACATGCTGCCCATCTTGAGTTCAAAGAACTCTTTCATTTTTTTGTCATAGTATCTTTTCGTTAGGTATTTATTCTTGAAATACCTATTGAATTATTTCCAAGTGATATCCTTCTCTATAATGTGTTTCACCTACACAAGTTGATCCCACCACATGGGTGCCTTTCCTTTTAGTTGATACATTGCAATCCTTCCTTTGCCATGAGAGGAATAATTCTGCAATTGGAAATATTTCCTCATGCCAAACAACCATGTTTCGACATCTTCCTCCTTTTTTGGTTCTTCATTGAATGTAGGAGGCTTCATATTGTTCATTTCACCCCTTAGTTCATCCACTCCATATCTCCTATGCTTTCTGGTAGGAGATGGGCTTGAACTACTTTATGCCTCCTTATTGGACTGCTTTGGGGGCTGACGATGATGCCTGCTAATGCTTCTTTATCTTATTTTCCTCTCAGGGGTTTTGCGACTCCTTGTTTTGATTGAGCCATTGTTCTTATCCAACTTCTTTTCTATTCTTTCCAAACTCTTCATCAACCTTAAGTTAAATTATCCTTGTTTTTCCTGATCTTTCTTGAGCTTTCTACTATCTGATCGGTGAGTTTGGGCATCTTTTTACAATATTTCAATTATTTTCATCATGTTTATTTCCTTATCTATCTCTTCTCCATGACCATTGGAGTTTGATCTTTCAACTCCCAAGTGAAAATCCATTCCTTTCTCTTCATTCTCTAAAATGGAAGAATTCAGTGTCTCTTCCATTTATCTGCACTCAGTGTCAATGCATTGCATTCCTAACACTTGTTGAGCTCTAAAAACACAATTTTCATTCAACTAGAATTTTTCAGTTCATCATTCCTTAAAAATTCCCACAAAATTCATAACCCAACACGATTTAAGAAAACGTTCAGTTTTTGTGAATTTTTTGAGCTCTGCTCGACTCTGTAATCATGTCAGGCCTTAGCCATGTTCTCTTAGTCCCAACCCCTACAACCATGGGTGTGACCAAATGTTATATCAGTAATCTCTTAATAAGGACTTCGGGTTCCAAATTAGCGAACTCGTGAAGTAGGGTGGATGAACGGTCCACGTCTACTAGGCATCTAATGGCTGACATTCATGGTGGATATTTTTTCGTTGAGGCTTCAAGAATTTAGATCTTTAGGACTTCAATAATTCATGGCTTCAATACTTTGGGACTTTAGATCTTTGGGACTTCGAGACTCCATATTTCGGAATCCTTCACACCTGCTTCCTTCTAATCTCACAACTTGCAAACTTTCGACTCCTCTATCATCTAGCCTTATGTAGCACAGTTGTCACCAACCAAGGCGATGTCATGGGGTCCGTCTAGGAGATTCCATGTCACCCCAGGAGACATCATATAGCCCCACCACATCGACCCTTTCACTATGAAACTTCAGACTTTGGGAGTTTGTTCATCAACACATCCCATTCCTCCCTATAGCTAAACTCCCAAAATTACAATCAACTCTTCTGATTGATCCAATGGTCAAGTTCTTTTCTCTAGATCTATGGTGTAGATATCCCTCGGGACTTCAGAGTTTTGGGTGTCAAACATTTTTCCATCAACACACCCTACTTCTCCTTATAGCCAAACTCTCCTTGGATCATCAACGATATTCATCTCTTCCACAGCCAATGATCAAGATCCACTTTGTGAATTCTTGCTTCAGAGGTGTTCACCTTTCTTCACTCCAATATTCCTATTTCATGAATTTCGAAGGGTTCTCGCAACTAAGCCTCATGCGACTTCACAAGATCTAACGATCAAAAAAAGGGTTTCCCTTCCTTTCGACGGATTCTATGGCCCACATCCCCCTGCGTCCCCATACCATTTCTATCATGGTTTTATGCTACTGCTACTCCTTTTGAGCCTCTTAACATAGCCAAAGTATCATCTTGGCACTCCAGTAGGTTCTTAGGTCCGAAATTAGTCATACAGACATAATTTTCTCTTGAAATCTCAGGTCCAATGACCACTTATCCAACCCATCCAGGATCATTATTGAAACCTTGGGCTCTGATACCAATTTGTAATGACCCCATTCATCACCAGGCCGGGAAACACTACCAACATAACCTTTTCAACTACAAAACATTCACACTTATATATATGTAACATGCATTTTGATACATTTAAAACACATAACACAGAGTTGTTGGTACCATACATATTGGAATATAATTAACAATAATTCATACAAACAACAGAATACATGAAAAGATACAAACATCACCAATGTGTATAACATAAAATTAAGCTCATGAATTATACTTATCTTTTCAACTGGAATAACTCCACCAACTACGTACAGACCTTCCATGAACCTCCCAACCTTATACCATGTTGCACATCACTCTTAGCAGCAAGTCACCCCTGAGCTGGGACTAAGCTCCATCGGGCAAGTGAATCCTAGGCTAGGCAAGGTCAACAGAAAGACATGCATTTTATGAGGAAGGACTCTCTCCCATGAGCCACTTATGTCCACTACTCATATACTCTTATAAGCCACATGCTTCTCCCACCCCAGGAGTATAGACCTTCACTGTCACTAGGACAATCCTTTGACTGTTAAACCTCCCTTGCCATAGGCTTCAACAACAGGTCGGACTGGAACTCACAGAGATTTGTAGTAGCTACAGGACCCCATCTAGGAAATATCACTTCCTTAGCACACTCTCTCACCTAGATAGAGTTTCCCACAGGCCTAACAACCTACTTCTTCAACCCCAACCACCTCCTCACCTAGAGAGAGTGTTGTATATAGGCCTGGAAACCTTTTTTTTCAACTCCATTCCAGCACAAGAAGGAATACAAATCACTCAACAAGGAACAAACGAAAGTAAAAATCACACTCAACCAAGGGACTATGTGACCACCACAACCCACAATTATAACGCACACAACCTATACAATTTTGGGATTCTCAAGATTCACAAAAAACATGGGTCAGATTCATAGAACTGATTTTCAGAGGTGCTTGGTTGTGCAAAGGGAAATGCAGAACAAAATTGTTTCTAGGAAGGATTCCCGTGAAGTCTGACGGAGTATGGTAGAATTGGGTGCACAAGTATGCATTTGCAGATGCAACACAGGCTAGACAACAGGATGACAGAATGGAATTCGAAACCTCTCCATGGATTGACTCTTGGGTTTTACCTGCATGATCCTAGGTCGATACCTATCTCCCTGGAGTTGCATGCTCTCCACTTAACATATGTTCCCTTCCTAGGAATGTGGGACAACACTCAACAATTTTCCACTTTATCCTTTTAGGAAATAATAATCAATTATTATCCCCTTTAGAGATAAGCCCCTCCCTAGATTAGCCTCTAGGCCCAACACTTAGCCTCCTCTCCCTTCCAACCTTGTGGAATATTAGTTCCCCATCACTCTTTCTTTATGGTCAGTCTACACATAGAGATGTTGTTATATTTTATGAATGATCTACACAGATACATATACAAAAATCAAGCTCCTAGCCATTAACACTTAGGCTCTCTGGCCCAATAAACACATAATCCCACCAGCTTATCAACACTCGGCTCACCAGCTTATAAAATATGTTTACAATTCATAGTCATAATTGGGGCTCATCCATGGGGTATTACATGCATGATAAATGCTAGGATCAATCTTGATCGGAGCATTTCAATATTTCTCTTGGTTCTCTACCACATAAAGAAATGTAGGCTCATAACTAAATTTCCAAGTCTCCTACTCTCCAAGGTTCAATGTATGGCATGCTTCCTTGCGAAAAGTGTATTTATTTATTTATGTAATTCCCCCTCTGTTAAGACACAAAAAGAAAAGCACAAAAGGTAAATATTTTTTTTTCTTTAAATCATTAGGAAATTAACATCCACACATAATTCATAGCAGTGCATAATCAATGACATCATAATTAAAAGTATTTTCAACAACTCATCATTGAAACCAATAATGATGCAACCAATGCATCAACATAAAGGATAACAACACATAAACATAAAAAATGACATAGTTTAACACATCACAATCAACTAAAGAAAATTATAAACAAATATCAACCAGATACTAAAATTAAAATGACTACCCTCCCAACCTACCCTACAAGGTTAGGACCTCCAAGACACATAAGAAACACTCAAGCCCAAGATTCATCTGATTGATTTTGACCATTTAAGGTCTCACGGATGGCAATTGTTCTGAGGAGCAAGGAGGTGTCTACATCCCACTAACACAATCAATCTGAAAACCAACTAGCTCAATCAATCAACATCATTATTGTTCATGGAACAAGAGAATTTAATTACTAAATCAATCATATCACAACATAAATTAAGATGCGAGTGTAATCAACCTTATTTTATTTTCATGGCACAAATAAAACATCTATTTTATTTCAAGGCACGTGATTAATCAATTACTAAATTCAACCATCAATCAACATTATTTTCAATGTGCGTGTGTAATCTAAATACCGAATTCAACATAAATCAACACCATTCTATGTGCATAATTAATCTAATCACATAGGAAATAATACATTAACATTATTAAAATGCGCACGAGTAATATAAAAGTGTGTTCATTTATGCATCATCATTATTCCATAGCACATAACTATCTAATTACTTAATCATCAACCTAATCCATGGTGCAAGGAAAATGAATCGCTCAAAAATTTATTCATTAACATTTTTAGCGGCACAAGAGTAGATTAATTACTAAAACAATCCTAAATAAACCTTATATAGATGCTCAATATTAAACTAATTTATAGACAATCACAGGTGAACATAATTAAAGATTTAAATGTAATCATTAATTTTATTTATTGCGCAAGAAATCCAATCACATTAAGTTGAAGGCACATGAGAAGACATTAACTTTATTTCAAGATGCACGGTAAAAAAAGCCATAACCAATCATATATCAATATTTGATTCATGACACAATATAACTATGAAGTTAATTCAAGGCACAAAATAAATTAAGAGTACGTCCCCAACAATAAATTACGGGGATGACACAAGCCTTACAAATAAAGAGGAGAGAATGCTATGAGAAGGGAGCTTAGGTTTGAGGGTTAAAATGTTAATGAAGAAAAACCATCTAACATTAATATTTCACATTTAAGTGACCGAATACTATCTTATAATCCTATCATTAATTTAAGAGGAAGGGTTTTTAAGGCCATAAAATGCAAGCACTCACTTCTGACTAAATTTTCAAGGAGTTTATTTTTAGAAGGATGCAATCTTCGTTTAAACGATAGGTGAGACCTCATGCACCTTACCGAAATATCTAATTATACAACTTATATTACCTTTTCGGTTTAAATTATAATACCTTGTTGCTTCCTAACTTGGGGTGACTTATATAGTTAATATATCTCAAAATTATGTGTTGTTATTTCACTTAATTTATCATTCTTATATATATGTGTGTGTGTGTGTGAATAAAAATAATACATTGATAAAAACTATATATATTAGAATATAAATACATCAAATAATAAAATCTATTTATATGTCATATAAAATGAGAGATTTGAAAACTTATCGTATTATAAATGCTTCGTTTCAAATGATAAATTTCAGCACATCACAAATTATTGATAAACTTAAAACACCTGGTAAATTTAAGGTTGTCTTAGCTTGAAAGTGTGGTGTAAGTAAATGCATTGTCGACCAGGAAAGTGAGACATACCAGTATTAGTATAAAAGCATACCGGACTTAGTTTTCAAAATATCACCAGTCTTAATTTTGAAAATATCTCGAGGAAGTATGGAGATGGGTTCGAACATAACATTGTTTTCCCACGTTACTTGCTAGGTTTTAATACTGTTATAACCACTTGTGTGCATAGTTTATGTCTGAAATTGCAGGGTAAGGTGATTGTTTTAGGAACAAAATTGTGGTTGTAGAAACACATTTATCTTGTCAAAACGAAGAGGTATTCATCCATGAAAATCACAATCCTCATTCAAGTAAAATTAGAGGCAACTCTAAGGCAGCACAAAGATAGTCTATCAAAGAGGAATACTGCAGGGAATAACACATTTGTTGGGTGAATGTTATTTGTAATATCCAAATATGTATCAAGGGAAAAATGCTATGAGATAACACCTTTGTTGGGGAAAAATTGTAATCCAAAAACATAGAGGTAAAAAATTGCAAAACACAGAGGCTCAATGGTGAGAAATCGTTGGGTGATTTGCTAAAAAACACATAGGTATTAGGAGAAGTCCACAAATTTGGCAAGTTTCACATCAACAAAAAATGCATAGATATCTTGCAAAACACTTAGGTTAAAGGAGAGAAATTTTTGGTTGATATGCTCAAAATGCAGAGGTATTAGGAATAATCCACAACTCTGGAAAGTTACACAAACAAAGACGAAAATATATCTTGCAGAACACATATGTTAAAGGAGAGAAATCGTTGGGTGATTTTCTCAAAACGCATATATATTAGGAATAATCCCAAACTATGGAAAGTTACACATCAACAAAAAACACAGATATATATTACAAAACACATAGGTTAAAGGAGAGAAATTGCTCAATGATTTGGTAAAAAATGCAGAGGTATTAAGAGCAATCCCAAAATGTGGAATGTTACACATCAACAAAAAACACAGAGATATCTTGCAAAACACATAAGTTAAAGGACAAAAATTGATGGGTGATTTGTTAAAAAACGCATAGGTATAAGAAGAAATCCCAACTCTATCAAGTTACACATCAATAAAAACATAGAGATATCTTGATAAAAATAAAAACAAAGAGGAATTTTGAGAAAAATCACTTAGCATGAAGAAATTTAACTCAACAATTTTGATACATAATTAAAAGATATAAACTTTCTTATCTAAGGTAGTGTTACCAAATTTTGAAGAAAATTATTTAGATCATGCAATCAACGCACATGGTGGTGTCCTGCAGTTGGAGAAAAATCATCCAAATTCATATCAGATAATGTTTTTCCATAAATCTAGTGTTCTAAAGAAAATTATTGAAATCCAATTTATAATTTTACTATTACACTTATAAGCTCAAAAATACCGTAACTGACAACAAAAAATTATGAAACAAAAGACATCCTTCTACAGTGGCACTCCTTTCAATATCTTTCTTTCTAACTATTAACACTTCATCGGTTCCTCCCAACCAACACTAGGGGTACTCTTCTTCCCCCTTTCCCCCCTGATCCTTAAAGAGGCCAAGCACACACACAACTAGAAATCCTATATCTCCCAACTTGCCTTAGAAGGTAGATCCACCACTCTCTCTCTCAAGATGGGTATCCCAACTCTCAAAAGTAAAACCAGTCAAAAATTATGCAACATAACATTACTCATAACCTGTGTGCCCCCTTACTCATCTTAGCCATGTGTTTTATAGAATTTCCTTAGTGACACCTTGCCATTTCCACATTTAATTCAATTTTTTTAAATAAATAATCAGGAATTATTCCCCCCATACACTTGTCACCCTTTCCCTTAGTTGCTCAAGTAAATACACAATTTATTTTATTAAAAGTCAATTTCCCTCACGCATCCTAAAAGCACTCCTAAAATCACTCCTAGTTGTCCTTTTATTCCCTTTATTCCCAGTTAATGATTGATGCCTTTCTAAAACTCAGTTGAGTTAAAATAGGAATGTTCTCTAGTTAGAATAGTGTTAAGTAGACTCTAGGTACCCTTCTATTCTTACACATTATTTTATGATTTATTCCTTTCTTATTTTAAATTCTAATTTGGTATTTTCTACGCACATGTGTATTGTATTAATTCTTTAGATTTATGTCATCTCTCTTAATCTCTTAAATTGGTTTAGCCTTTTTTTATTTTATCTAATTTGTAATTTAGTTTTAGTAATCTCACCAAGATTTATACATAGGATTAAATTAAAGTAGGATTAGACTTTCATTTGGGGCTATAAAATTAATAATTCCAATCCTTAATTGATTAATTAAATCCAACAATGTTTAAAGATTTTACAAGATGTAAAAATTCCATCTAGGTTTTCTAGGCCACCTAGGTTGATTGGATCAAATTTTATCATGTGACATTCCCTTAAAGATTCACTCCATGCTCCAAGGGTTCCACTCACTTTTGATTCAAATTTTAATTATGTGACATGCCCTTCAAGATAGACTTTGTGCTCCAAGGGTGTCACTCACCTTTGACTGGTTTTGGTTGTTGTCCAACCCTTAAAGCCAATAATCCAATCAGGAGAAATTGTGAGAGACTAAGGGATTATAAGGAATAAGGACCCTACATTATTGCATTCCCCTTAGAATCTTCATGAGCGATTGTCTTAGTCTCAGACATTGAGGATCTCTCAAACTAGGTAATCGTTAACCTACAATTCGATACATGGAAGGAGTGCTATTAGGTTGTGTCAGGGATGTTTCCACACCTCTCCCTCAATATATAATTTTTGTGCATGGCCCCTTTACTTCTTATGTCAGTCAAACCAATGAGAAATTGTCATCCTGCATCCATCAATGAAACATTGTCGATGATCTACAAAAAACATCATAATATACTATATTATATTTCACATATGGATAAATGAAATACTCAAACAAATACAATGCACTCCCTAACTCAATCTGGAGTCCAAGGACATCCATTGATG
>ML866501.1:0-21534 GCA_009831015.1 Picea engelmannii | reverse complement strand
TAAAAAATTGCAAAACACAGAGGCTCAATGGTGAGAAATCGTTGGGTGATTTGCTAAAAAACACATAGGTATTAGGAGAAGTCCACAAATTTGGCAAGTTTCACATCAACAAAAAATGCATAGATATCTTGCAAAACACTTAGGTTAAAGGAGAGAAATTTTTGGTTGATATGCTCAAAATGCAGAGGTATTAGGAATAATCCACAACTCTGGAAAGTTACACAAACAAAGACGAAAATATATCTTGCAGAACACATATGTTAAAGGAGAGAAATCGTTGGGTGATTTTCTCAAAACGCATATATATTAGGAATAATCCCAAACTATGGAAAGTTACACATCAACAAAAAACACAGATATATATTACAAAACACATAGGTTAAAGGAGAGAAATTGCTCAATGATTTGGTAAAAAATGCAGAGGTATTAAGAGCAATCCCAAAATGTGGAATGTTACACATCAACAAAAAACACAGAGATATCTTGCAAAACACATAAGTTAAAGGACAAAAATTGATGGGTGATTTGTTAAAAAACGCATAGGTATAAGAAGAAATCCCAACTCTATCAAGTTACACATCAATAAAAACATAGAGATATCTTGATAAAAATAAAAACAAAGAGGAATTTTGAGAAAAATCACTTAGCATGAAGAAATTTAACTCAACAATTTTGATACATAATTAAAAGATATAAACTTTCTTATCTAAGGTAGTGTTACCAAATTTTGAAGAAAATTATTTAGATCATGCAATCAACGCACATGGTGGTGTCCTGCAGTTGGAGAAAAATCATCCAAATTCATATCAGATAATGTTTTTCCATAAATCTAGTGTTCTAAAGAAAATTATTGAAATCCAATTTATAATTTTACTATTACACTTATAAGCTCAAAAATACCGTAACTGACAACAAAAAATTATGAAACAAAAGACATCCTTCTACAGTGGCACTCCTTTCAATATCTTTCTTTCTAACTATTAACACTTCATCGGTTCCTCCCAACCAACACTAGGGGTACTCTTCTTCCCCCTTTCCCCCCTGATCCTTAAAGAGGCCAAGCACACACACAACTAGAAATCCTATATCTCCCAACTTGCCTTAGAAGGTAGATCCACCACTCTCTCTCTCAAGATGGGTATCCCAACTCTCAAAAGTAAAACCAGTCAAAAATTATGCAACATAACATTACTCATAACCTGTGTGCCCCCTTACTCATCTTAGCCATGTGTTTTATAGAATTTCCTTAGTGACACCTTGCCATTTCCACATTTAATTCAATTTTTTTAAATAAATAATCAGGAATTATTCCCCCCATACACTTGTCACCCTTTCCCTTAGTTGCTCAAGTAAATACACAATTTATTTTATTAAAAGTCAATTTCCCTCACGCATCCTAAAAGCACTCCTAAAATCACTCCTAGTTGTCCTTTTATTCCCTTTATTCCCAGTTAATGATTGATGCCTTTCTAAAACTCAGTTGAGTTAAAATAGGAATGTTCTCTAGTTAGAATAGTGTTAAGTAGACTCTAGGTACCCTTCTATTCTTACACATTATTTTATGATTTATTCCTTTCTTATTTTAAATTCTAATTTGGTATTTTCTACGCACATGTGTATTGTATTAATTCTTTAGATTTATGTCATCTCTCTTAATCTCTTAAATTGGTTTAGCCTTTTTTTATTTTATCTAATTTGTAATTTAGTTTTAGTAATCTCACCAAGATTTATACATAGGATTAAATTAAAGTAGGATTAGACTTTCATTTGGGGCTATAAAATTAATAATTCCAATCCTTAATTGATTAATTAAATCCAACAATGTTTAAAGATTTTACAAGATGTAAAAATTCCATCTAGGTTTTCTAGGCCACCTAGGTTGATTGGATCAAATTTTATCATGTGACATTCCCTTAAAGATTCACTCCATGCTCCAAGGGTTCCACTCACTTTTGATTCAAATTTTAATTATGTGACATGCCCTTCAAGATAGACTTTGTGCTCCAAGGGTGTCACTCACCTTTGACTGGTTTTGGTTGTTGTCCAACCCTTAAAGCCAATAATCCAATCAGGAGAAATTGTGAGAGACTAAGGGATTATAAGGAATAAGGACCCTACATTATTGCATTCCCCTTAGAATCTTCATGAGCGATTGTCTTAGTCTCAGACATTGAGGATCTCTCAAACTAGGTAATCGTTAACCTACAATTCGATACATGGAAGGAGTGCTATTAGGTTGTGTCAGGGATGTTTCCACACCTCTCCCTCAATATATAATTTTTGTGCATGGCCCCTTTACTTCTTATGTCAGTCAAACCAATGAGAAATTGTCATCCTGCATCCATCAATGAAACATTGTCGATGATCTACAAAAAACATCATAATATACTATATTATATTTCACATATGGATAAATGAAATACTCAAACAAATACAATGCACTCCCTAACTCAATCTGGAGTCCAAGGACATCCATTGATGTCATCGGCATCCTTAATCTATTAAGTGTCCTGCACAGTCAGGGGAAACTTGCCAATAATATCTATCAATACATAGATATCAAATAACATAGCATAATAATCCATCAACATCACCATAAGAATCCATAAGTGAAACAAACAACCATATACTAAAACAGGATCACTTGCATGTAAGTGTCCTCAAAGAATAAGTCAATAACATGTGCTCGCAAGACTAGGATGTTACATACACACTCTCTTGTTTTAAAACTCAACCCAAAGTTGTACAATATATAAATGTAGTGCATAAATCATCTGACAAGATCTATATTTTTAACTATCAAATAAATATCAAAACTGATGGCGCATATCATGTGCGTCCTCTAAGGTAGTCGAGTGAGGACTATAATTATCCCATTGGACCTTGACCTAATTAAATGTTTGACCATGTAGCTGTCGAATGTGATGGTCCAAAATGTGCATTGGCTTCATCATTAGTGCACCCTTATCCGATAGCTGCAAAGAAATCATGTCGATCACATGTGTAGGATCAATAACATAATGTCTCAAAAAAGATACATGAAAAACATCATGCATATACCTCAAATAATCAAGAAAGGCTAGTCGAGAGGACACGAGCCCTTTCTTTTCCACAACTTTGAAAGCTACCACAAACCTAGGAGAGAGTTTAACACCCTTTCCAAACTTAATCAAGCTCTTGTGCGGATTCACCTACAAGAAAACGCGGTCACCAACTTCATAATTACGGTCAACGCGATACACATTGGAATAACTCATCTATCGATCTTGTGCTTATTTAATCCTTTGTATTATCATTTTCATTTGTTCTTCCATTTCTTTGATTGATTTTGATCCTACCATGACCCTATCCTCAATTTGATCCCAACTAAAAGTCGTCTGACATGGTTGCTCGTAAAAAAACTCAAATGGTGCCACCTTAATGGTGCTTTGATAGTCATTTTTGTACACAAAATCTACGAGTGGAAAGGACTCTTTCCAACACTTTGTTGGTCCATCACATACATAAACAACACATCTTCCATAATTTGGTTCATTCTTTCTATGTTCCCATTTGTCTTAGGGTTATAATTTATACTAAAGTTAAGTTTGGTTCCCAAGGCCTCTTGGAAACTAGTCCAAAATAATCCTATAAACATTGATCCTTAATCAGATATGATCCTTTTAGGAATGACATTGAATATGAAAATCTCACTGATAAAAAAATTATCTATTTCTGGTGCCTTATACATCATACACGTAAGGATAAAATGTGCACTCTTCTTCAGAGTGTCAACTACCACGAAAATCAAGTTGTGCCTCCTTCTCATCAGTGACAACCCAACAATTAAATCCATTGAAATGACTTCCCATTTCAATTACGGAATAGCGTCTGGTTGTATTAATCTTTTCGTATGTGTATGTTCATCCTTCACTTTCTAACATCCTAGAAATATTTCCATGTAGTTAACTATGTCTGCCTTCATTCATTTCCAGAGGAATAAGGGCTTAGGGTCTTCCCTCATCTTCATGACTCCCAGATGAGAAATGTACATTGTTGTATGAGCTTCGTTTAAGATCAAACTTCTCAATTCGTCATTAGGTGGTATGTAAATGCGGTTATTATACCTCAATAATATGTCATTGACAAATTCATATCCTTCAAACTTTGGTAACAACTTGGTGTCTTGTCTGATATTTTCCTTAACCTCTTTATACATGTCATCATCACATTGTATAGTTAGAATATTTTCTCAAAGATTCATCTGAAGAGGTATCACCAAAAATATGCGTGGTCTTTGACTCAATAGATCTGTCACTCTGTTCATTGTTCCTTTTATGTAGGTAATCTCAAAATCGCACATTCAAGTCACTTTGTGTAAAAATGTGTTGCAAACCACAATGGTCTATTTTTAGGTTGAATTTACTTCCAATCAGGTATTGTCTCCACACTCTCAAGGCATAAACAATGGAAAATAACTCCAAATCATGCATCACATAGTTCTCCTCATTTTTTCTAATTTTCCTTGATATGTAAGCGATCACTCGACCGTCTTTCATCAACACTCTGCCTAAGCCTTCCTTGGATGTGTCTGTGCATACCAAGAATTCCTCATCCATGTCAGGGACGTTTAGTATCAGCATTGTCTTCAACAACTCCTTGATCCTTCTAAATGATTATGCGCATTTCTCAGTCCAAACAATTTTTTTGTTTTTCTTTTGCAATTCCTTGATTTAATTTTCTATCTTCGAAAAGCCTTCGATGAATCATCGATACTATGTTTCTAATCCCATAACTATGTACTTCTGGTACATTTGTCAGTGCAAGAAATTCCGTAATATCCTTTACCTTCGTTGGATCCATAGTGATGCCTTCGTAGGAGATACCATACCCTAAGTAATGAATCCTCGATTGATAAAAAGAGCATTTCGATAATTTCCCTTAAAATTTGTTTTCCCATAAAGACTGTAGTACCAAGTGTAAACATTCGTCAGGGTATTCCTTCATCCAAGAATTGGATATATACGTGATTTTCAGTGTTGATAGTGACATATAGGTCATACTGATCAGTACAATGGAATTTTTTCAGTAGCAGGTTATTTGCAAGGCATTTTACCAGGTCTTAGGGATGGCAACATTATCATTGAGAGTTGAACATTGATTGGATGGGGAATACAACTTCCTATCTTGGAAAGAAGGAGTGACTTTGGCATTGAAGGAGTATGACCTTTTGGATTTATTATATAAATCAATTACTCCACCAATAGATCTAGAAGATTTAGATGATCACAAAAAAAAGTAGATCAAATAAAAAAGGGTCATACTATATTGAGTGAAGGATCATATAATCCCTCACCTAAATGAGAAGAAAATGAGCAAAGAGATGTATGATTAAATGGTAATTTTATTCTGGAGCAATAACATGAATAGGAATATGGTCTTGAGGAATAAAATTAGATCAGTTCAAATGTTTATATAAGATAATGTTATCAGTTATCTCATGAGGATGAAACTGATACATTATCAACTTGCAGCCATGAGAGATAAAACTAAGGATGAAAACCTCATGAATGTGGTAATTAATGGTATTCCCAATTCATGGGAACCATTTTTCAAAGGATTTTTCACTCGGGAAAATATGCTATGATGTGAGGGCATCTCCTTAGAAGGAATACACAATTTTTATGGAGTGTGTGGTGGATGGTGGAAGATGAATGCGTTTTAGAGAGAAGAGGAAAATTGGATGGGTGGAGAAATAATTAAGAGGAAAGGGGGAACTCAAACTAAATGATAGAGGAGGACACTACACATTCCTACAGAGACAAAGAGTAATCTAGACATGTGTTGCACATAGCATAAAGGAAAGCATTGTTCTTCTCCTCCTCTTGACGTTGGATGTTGTTGTCCATTTTCTTCATGCTACAAACAAATAAATGGAATTCGACTTTGATCATATGCTCAACAACAACAGGAGAGCTGCACCAATTCCTTTGGTGCGCATTCTCTTTCAATACCTATGGCATAAGAAAACCAATTAATCTCCCTCTCAACAGAAAAAATGAAATTCAAATTTACACACAAGCAGAAGAGAACACACAATGTTCGAAAAAAATTCATCAATTGTATTAGAGGATTGAATCACTTCTTAAACAAGCAAGGTGATATTCTATAAACAATAAATGTTTCTTTATTATTCTTCATTTATCTGTGCAATCAGATTGGAAAAAGAAATTTCCCACATCATTTACTGACACAACTAACTATTCACTAAAATAGACATTGTTGTTATTTATAGAATGGAAAATGGTTTATTACAATAAAAGATTGGCTGACGCTAACAAGGATAAGAAAAATCTAATAACATTACTTCTCCTTCTCTCCTTGCTTGTTGAAAATGACTTGTACTATGTTGTGTGCTTCCTAAGGATGGTTTACGTCCTTCCTTATTGGTCCAATTCCTCCATGTTTAAATTCGGAAGCATCCCTGCTTCCACCACCCATCTAGGGAAAATTTTCTTCACTATCTTGATTGTCATCCAATTGTCCTGTCTCTGGAGTTTGGAAATATTTTTCGACCATCTATGAAACATGATGTTGCTTTGTGTGAACTGGTGTTACTTGAAATGATGTTGTGACTACTAAGTGTTCATGTGATAAATTATGAACACCACTATCATAACCATGATGTTCTCAGTGTTTCGATGTTTATGTTTTGATCCCGACATAGTCAAAATGAGAACCATCTATGTGGGTTCCTGAGACTGAAATCCAAGATAGACCTTGAAAGGTAAGAATTTTATGGAAGATAGAATGGACCTATTGTAAGGGTGACACTTCTTCAAATCCGACATCAAGAGGTGGAATTATTTGGCGTAGTGATCGGAAGAAAATTTGGCTGTCGAGAGGGTCTCAGATTGGTAATTCACTAGGTGACCTTCTTTTTTATGCAACGCTCCAAGAGAAAACTAAGAGGCAATCCTGGGTAAGGGATAGTAGGTTTTAATTGTTGCTTGGATGAGAGAATGGGAAGCAATAACTAGAGGATGTTCGATAGTGTCTTGGGTAACTGATCGATATGTTGGAGTGTTGGGTAATGATGCATCATGAATGAGATCGATGGATAGAGAAAGGGATCAAGGGGGTGGGATCCTTGAAGAATATTGAGAGACACTAGTAATTTCTTGGCAGAGAGGGAGTACTGTGGGAGGTGTTTGATTAGTGAGGTTCTCAGGATGAACATGGTGAGTCAAACACAAAGAAACATTGTGGGTATTGGTAACATGGTGAGTGATTGTGGTATCGGCTTGTTGCGGTGGTGACGTGATAGACAATTAAGTAAGTACATAGGTGCCTCGATACTATTTAAGGTGGTACTAATGATTCTTAGCGTGATACATCATTTTTCATTCTTATTGGTAAGGAAGACCGAGAAGGAGATTAAAACAATATAATGGTGACACGTCACATATCATAGTTTCACGAAAAGGACCAATCGTGAAAGTGATGATGCAACACCAAGAAATAGTAATGCGGGTACCTACCTCATGTACCCGACCAAGTTGATATGGATCAGGGTGTGGGGTTTTGGGGAGTTTCATATGTTGGAATAAGTCTTGCAATATCATAGTCGTTTGACTGCTATTGTCCAAAATCACAGTGGCAAGTTCATTTTTAATTTGGAAGTTGTGAGTGAATATTGGAATGTTAGGGCGACTTGGTTCTAGCATAGCCATCAAAATGAGGAATGGGTCAGATGCAGTGGAGTTGGTGAGAGAGATGAATTATGGTTTCTCATGAAACTCAGTGGGTTTGGCCTCTACAAACAAGTTCTAATGGGGGTGGTCATTTTTAATGGCTCGACAGTCGACAGAGTTAAGGGAGTTGTTCTCGTAACAATTACACCAAATTTCATTGTTGTTCACCGACGAAGAAGAATGATAAGGTTCAGAATGAGAAAGAGGTGGGTTCTCATTCTAGGTACAATTTGGGAAATATCGAGTGCAGGGAGCCACCTTTATTTCTACGGCCAAGGCTCATAAGAAAGCCTTGTCTATAGAAGAGTTGTCAAAAATATCTACCTCTGGTTGGAGAGCTAACAATAAACCATAATTGAAATTAATTATTAATACCTTATATGGTTCACTGACATGTAGTTAGATGTGCAACTTGCAGAAGACATCGATGTATCCTTGAACTGACTGATTTGAAGCATGACAAAGTTGTAACCAATTTGCGAGTAAATTTTGAAGGTAGCCTGGAGGGTAGAATCATTCTCTCAATTCCTGACACAACATATACCATGAAGTAATGCAGTCATTTTTCGGGGATGATAGAGTATCAATCTTAATGACAAATTCCACGATGTCCAAGTGTTTGTCCCACAAATTATGGGTGATTTTGTCAAGTTGAAGACTAGTGATTTGTAATTTGGTGGCCTCTTCCATCTCAATAAAGGCCTTCAAATAAGTGGAGAGGCTATGGATCATGGAATCGGCCATCTCTCCATTCCTTTGGCCAACGAACTTGGTTAATTGAAAGCGGGTGTCCAGCGACATGGTTGTTAGAGGTCTTTTTTATTTGATTCGAATCAATTCTTGGAGAGTCAACGCCAAGCCTTTCACTACACTTGATGTGGATGCATTGGATTCCTCAGTGGAGGCTTCTTGTTGAAGAGGTATATTTGACAGTACTGAATAGAACATGAGGAGGGTGTGAGAGTAACCCTGAGAAGGGTGAAAGTAACGCTCTAATAAAAAACATGAGATAAAGAATGAAGTCCCATATTTTTTTTTTGAATATGGTGGATGAAGTTCGTGTCCCAAGGACAATAATTTCTCAGATACCAATTGATCTACTATGAGGGTGTCTCCTTAGAAGGAATACAAAATTTTTCTGGAGTGTGTGGTGGATGGTTGAAGAGGAATGTGTTTTAGAGAGAAGAGGCGAATTGGATAGGTGGCCCAATAATGAATAGGAAAGGGGGAACTCGATTTAAATGATGGAGGAGGACACTACGCATTCCTACAGATATAAACAATAATTTGGATGT
This sequence comes from Picea engelmannii, assembly GCA_009831015.1. Classification (NCBI taxonomy): domain Eukaryota; kingdom Viridiplantae; phylum Streptophyta; class Pinopsida; order Pinales; family Pinaceae; genus Picea; species Picea engelmannii. The sequence goes on along the minus strand of ML866501.1, from coordinate 12,506 downwards.
GTGTTTCACATAGAATAAAGGAGAGAAGTGTTATTCTCCTCCTCTTGATGGTGGATGTTGTTGTCTATTTTCTTCACACTAGAATCAAATAAATTAAAGGTGACTTAGATGATATTATCAACAACAACAAGAGAGGTACACTAGTTCCTTTGATGTGCATTCTCTTTCAATACTCATGGCACAAGAAAACAAACAAATCTCTCTCTCAACAACAAAAATGAAATTCAAATTTACACACAAGCAGAAGAGAAAACACAATGTTCAACAAAAATTCATCAATTGTATTATAGGATTGAATCACTTCTTAAACAATGATGCAGGAGCATCACAATCACATCAAAAGGAAGTGGACATGGAATTGGAATTGACACCTTAACACATCGAAGGATCCGAACCGACCTTTAACCAGCTTGGTAGAGGTGTGAAGATATTTTTGATTTTCTCGTTAACTAATTTAGTTGTCTATAAAGTCAAGCCACCATTTGAAAGGACAAAACAATTGTAAATCCTTTACATGACTGTAATGTATTACAGGTGTAGGATAATTTCCCTAATTAGTCATTAGGTTGCATTTAATTGACATGGTAACTGCTTGATTAGTGTGTGATAGGATTTGGATAAGAGGAAGAAGAGCGAAAAGGCTCTAGGTCCTTAAAAAATTTCAGTTTGTGTATGTAGGAGAGAGCCATTGTAATTATTATTTCTTTGAAATGAATAGAACAGAGGAAATTGACCCAAATATATAGGGTTGATATTGTTTACAATTTGACTATGTTGTTATGTGTTTTTGAATGTATGATGTTCATAGTGAATGAATGAGTAGTTGAATGATTTCAATTGCTTCTCTTCTATAACATTATGCAAGGGGTGCATGAAAAGCGCAAGGAGCAGCATGAAGAAGTCTTTTTCAACTAAAAACTTAGAAGATATAGCATGGAATTTTCATATGTAGAGAGTGCATATTGAGTGCAAGGACTGTGTATAGAAACAAACTTGTGTTAAATTTTGAATCTCAGGAAGTTGAGTGCATAGTATGTCAGGAGGGCATATGAAAGTCTTTTGAAAAAGACATAGAGTGCAAGTCTGTGCTAGGGACGTGATTTAAACTTCATTTACTAGAATCTCCTAAGGAATATTGGTTCTAAGTCTCGAGAGTAAACACTTAGAAAAAACTTATAAGTTTTAAAAAATTGAAGTGTTCAAAGGTGGACCACAAAAAAATTGAATTTCAAAGAAAGAAAAAGTATGGAGAATTGAGTGAGAGAAATCCTTCAAAAAAGAATTTTGCAGAGTGGATAAGATCAATGGTTAAGATTCATTCAGAAGGAGCCAAAATATTTCAATCTGTTATATCTTCGAGAAGTGGCGCACTGGTTAGTTGCAAGGATTTATCAAAATTTCACAAAACTAAAGGATTTGGAAGAAGTAAATTGAAATTCATGAAACCCCAAAACGTGAAATCCCGAAATGATCATGACCGTTCACTGAAAGGGGACACGTGGTAATAGCTCAATGTTTCGCTGATTTCTCATAGTGGAGAGTTGAAGGTGGGAGTTGTGAGAATTCCCAAAATGCGAAATCGTGATTTAATCATAGCCTTTGAAACGTGGAAGGCTATGGACCATCGATTCAATGCAAGAAGAGTTCAAAACTTTCGCAATTTTGAGTATCAGAGGATCAAGATAATGGAGGTGAATCGCATTGAGAGTTCTCAATACATGAAATCCCAATGCGCTCTGAAGGATTGTCCCCAGTTCATAGTGAAGGGTCATATGGGTGAAGGATAAGGGTGGAGATAGCATGTGCTAGGTCCTTGTCGAAATTTTTGGACTCAGGAGTTTGAAGGATGGAGAGACGGTTGACTCATATAGTCGATACATGAAATTGTGACGTGAATTTTCAGATAGGCATGTTGTCACAACACGTGGTCACGTGGAGAATAATTATGCTTAGCACTTGTGAACATAGTTGGAATTTTGTAAAGGCCTGTGGATTGTAGCTTAGAGGTTCCAATAGGGAATCAAAGACTATTTCAGTTCAGTCTTGAGAAGATCCTAAGACTAGGAGGTCGCACAACCCTTAGAGAGGAGGGGAGTCTGCACCAAGTGGTATCAGAGCCTAAAAAGGATTTGAATTTGAGCTCAATGTGTTGGAAATAATTGAAGAGATTTCGTCGAGGGTACGCACAAGACCACCTATAGAAAACATTGTTGTAGGAAGAGAAGTGAGAGAACTTTGTGCAAGGTTGGAAGAAATGGAAAAAATGCAAAGGAGAATAAATGCTGCTGAAGATGTCAGTGATGGATAAAGAAAATAAATAGAATTTGAATAAATTATAGGGGAATATGCGATTGAAAATGCTTATTGAAAGTTGTTGTGAAGTTGGGAGCTAGAAAAAATATGGATGTCCCAATGTATGAAGTTATCTTGGATGCCAAATATTTGTTGGACTAGATAAGTTCCTTGGATAAGCATTTTGACTATGAAGAGGTTGATGAAGGAAGGAATCTGAGACATGGTGTCATGAGATTAAAGGGACATGTAAAATTGTGGTGGGATGAATTGAAGGCAGAAAGGAGGCGCAAAGGAAGACACAAGATAAATAATTGGGATAGGATGGTATCCAAACTGAAGGATAAATTCATACCTAGGTGTTATTAGATAGAGTTGTTCAAGAAATTGCAGAACTTGAGAGAGAGGTGTATGACAGTGAAAGAGTATACCCAAGAATTTTATGGGTTGAATATTAGGAATGGACAAAGAGAGAAGGATGAATAAAATGTTTCCAGGTATATAAATGGTTTGAGGTATGAAATTCATTATGAAATCAGCATGATGACTATGAGGATAGTCAAAAATGCTTATCAAATTGTACTGAAGGTAGAAGAAAAGTTGGCTAGAAAGTAGAGTCAGCGGAAGAGAAGAAGAGGCTTAGATAGAGGTAACTGTGTTGTCTATGATAAGGCAATGAAATATATGGATGATAATGAGAAATCATATGGTCATTTTGAAAGGGGAGGAGTTCACAAAGATGACCGTTTGGTGGGAGAATTTTTTTTTCTCGAGGAAGAGGAAGAAGTAGAGGAGGTGGAGTTAAATTTTATGCATGTGGAAAGACAAGACACATGTCTTGGGAATGTCCCAAGAGGAAGAGATAAGGAGTAGGAGAAGCCCAAATTTTTGAATCCCAGAAGAATGTGGAAGCAGAGGTAGCAGAAGGAGGACAAAATCTTATGATGGAAAAGTTCTTCTAAAGCCAGAGAAAGAAATAGAAGACCCAGTTCAATGAACAAGGTAGTTTAGGAATGCTTGTAAAACAAAGGATAAAGTTTGAAAAATGATTATAGACAGTGGGAGGACTGATAATTTAGTATCTACAGAAATGGTGGAGAAGCTGGATCTAGAGACAACTACACACCCAAGCCCATAGAAAGTATCATGGTTGCAAAAAGTACATCAAGTAATGGTAAGTCAACAATGCAAAGTTGAATTCAAAATAGAAGGTTATAAAGATGAGATTTTGTGTTGTGTAATTCCCATGGAGGTTTGCCATATTTTTTTGGGGAGACCATGGAAGTTTGATAGGAATTTTATTCATGATGGGAGGGAAAATACTTATACTCTGGAAAAGAATGGTAGAACCCATATGTTACTTCCAATAGAAGAGAATAAAGAAAAGGAAGAAGCCAGTACAAGGATACTTTTCATGAGTGGGAAAGAACTCTTGAAGGAGATCAAGAAAGATCAGGAAATCCAATTTGTTGAAGTAAGGAAGCCAAGAGTTATCCTTACCAATACTTCTATGGATGACTTACCAAATGAAATCCAAGAATTGTTGGAGAACTTTGTTGACATAGTAGTCGATGAGTAACCTCACTAATTGCCACCTATTAGGAGTTTTAGCCACCACATTTACTTGATTCTAGGAGCCAGTTTAAAAAATAAAGAAGTGTATAGGTTGACACCTCGAGAGAATGAAGAAGTTAATAAGCAAGTTCAAGAGTTGTTGGATAAAGGTTTAGTCAGGGAAATTCTAAGCCCATGTGTAGTCCCAACTGTATTGAGTCCAAAGAAGGATGGGGGATGGAGAATCTGTACAAATTCTAGAGATATCAACAATATCACCATCAGATATAGATTTACTTTGCATAAGATGGATGACTTGATGGATTCTTTGAGTGGAGCAAGCTATTTTTCAAAAATAGACTTGAAGAGTGGATATCATCAGATAAGAATGAGAGAGGTAGATGAATGGAAAACAACATTCAAGACAAATGAGGGATTGTTTGAAAGGCTAGTCATGCCATTTGGATTGAAAAATGCTTCAAGTACATTTATGAGGTTGATGAATGAAGTATTGAAGGAATTCATAGGTAAATTTTTCATTGTATATATGAATGATATATTAGTTTTTAGAAAAACAAAGGAAGAACATCTAAAGCACTTGACATTAGTGATGAGGATATTGCAGCAAGAAACGTTGTTAATAAACTTGAAGAAAAGTTTCTTTATGAAGAAAGAACTCATATATTTGGGTTTTTTGATCTCTTCAAATGAATCGAATAGGGATCCAGAGAAGGTGAGAGGAATGAAATAATGGTTGTCACCAGGGAGCATATTTGAGGTGAGAAGTTTCCATGGTTTATCAAGTTTTTATAGAAATTTTATCAGAAAATTTAGTGGTATATGTGCACCCATGATGGAAACTATGAAGAAGAAACATATGTATTTTAATTGAAAAGAGGAGGCTGAGAAAATATTTAGAGTGTTGAAAAATAAGATAACAGAGAAACCAGTTCTGGTTTTACCAGATTTTGGAAAGACATTTCAGGTGAGGTGTGATGCAAGTGGAATAGCTATTGGAGCAATTTTGAGTCAAGATAATAGGTTGGTTGCTTATTTCAGTGAGAAGTTGAATGGAACTAAGGATAAATATTCAACATATGACAAATATTTTTATGCAGTGATTCAAGATTTGAAAAAATTGAGACATTATTTAATTCCAAAGGAGTTTGCCTTGTATAGTGATAATCAAGCTTTGAAATTTATTACTAGGCAAGAGAAGTTGAATCAGAGACATGCTAAGTGGGTAGAATTTATGAAGAATTTAAATTTTTTCATTAAACATGTTTATGGAAGTTCTAACAAGGTTGCATATGCTTTGAGCAGGATATGTTTGGTTGTACAAGAATTCCAAGTGAAGACCTTAGGGTTTTAACACCTTAAGGAAATGTATCAGGAAGATTCAGATTTTAAGGAGGCTTACAAAGCATATGAAAATCCTTTGTTGAGGGATAATAATTCATGGTCAAAATATTTGATCCAGGATGGATTGTTGTTTAAAGGAAGTCAAATGTGCATTCCAAGATGCTCAATGAGAGATAACTTGTTGAAAGAAAAACATAGTGGAGGTTTAGTTGGACATTTTGGTCATGACAAAACATTTTCACAACTGAGTAGTTTGTATTATTGGCCAGGTATGAGGGCACATGTGAAGCAATTTGTAGACCGATGTAATATTTGTCAACATGCAAAAGGGAAGAGACAAAACATGGGTTTGTATAAACCATTGCCTATTCTAGAAAGGCCTTGGGATGCAATTACTATGGATTTTGTATTGGGATTACCTAGAACCCATAAGGGAAGTGATTCCATATTTTTTGTGGTTGATAGATTTTCCAAGATGTCACATTTCATACCATGCCAGAAAACAAATGGCCCTATGCACATAGCCAATTTTTTTTTTAAAGAAGTTGTGAGATTATATGGATTGCCCAGAAGTATAGTTTAAGACAGGGACACTAAGTTTGTAGGACATTTTTGGAGGACCCTATGGAAGAGGCTGGGAACTAACTTATCTTTTAGTTCGACATATGACCCAAAGACAGGCGGAAAGACTTAAGTGGTGAGTAGGAGTCTGGGAAATTTGTTAAGGAGTTTAGTCACTGAACGAGGTCATCAATGGGATCAGATTCTCGCATAGGAAGAATTTGCATTTAACAATTCAGTTAATAGAAGCACAGGGAAAATTCCATTTGAGATAGTATATGGAATATAGATGAGAGGGGTTGCAGAATTGAGAGAGTTGAAGCAAGATGAATTCAGGAGCATTGGAGAAGAAGATTTTTTTACAGAAATGCAAAGACTTCATGATCATGTTAGGAAGCAGATACAGGATAGTAATCAAAAGTATAAGGACAAAGTTGATCAAAAAAGAAGGGAAGTTGAATTTGAAGTGGGAGATGAAGTTTTAGCTCACTTGAGGAAGGAGAGGTTTCGAAAAGGAACATATAATATGTTGAAGATGAAAAATACAGGATCATGCAAGATCATTAGAAAATTTGCAACAAATTCTTATGAGATAGAGTTGCCAGAAAATGTTGGGATATCATCAATATTCAACATTGAATATTTGTATCCTTATAACATAGATGACATGGGAGAATTGGATGAGGAGGAAGAGATTCAGTGGGAAGAAGATATGCCCATAGTAGAAAGACCAGATGGAGAAAACTTTAGAACAAAGAGTTGGAAGGAAAACCAGAAGAAGGATATATCTAGAATATTTGGTAAACTGGAAGGATCACCCAGTAGAAGATTCAAGTTGCGTAAATGAACCTGATATTTTGAAATGCGGGAAAACAGTGAGAGAGCTCATGGACATGAGTCCATGAATATTTTGGCCAAAGGAGAATGATGCAGGAGCATCACAATCACATCAAAAGAAAGTGGACGTGGAATTGGAATCGACACCTCAACACATCGACGGAGTCAAACCAACCTTTAACCAACTTTGTAGCAATGTGAAGATATTTTTGATTTTCTCGTTAATTAATTTAGTTTTCTGTAAAGTCAGGCGACCATTTGAAACAACAGAGCAACTGTGAATCCTTTACATGACTTTAATGTATTATAGGTGTAGAGTAATTTCCGTGATTAGTCATTAGGTTGCATTTAATTGAGTCAGTAACTGCTTGAGTCATGTCTGATAGGATTTGGATAGGAGGAAGAAGAGCAAAGTGGCTCTGGGTCCTTAGAAAAATTGAGTTTGTGTCTATAGGAGAGAGCCACTATAATTAATTTTTCTTTGAAATGAATATAACAAAGGAAATTGACCCAAATATACAATGTTGATATTGTTTACAGTTTGACTGTGTTGTTATGTGTTTGTGAATGTATGATGTTCAAGTGAATGAATGAGTAGTTGAAAGAGTTCAATTTCTTCTCTTTTGTAAGAGTATGTAAGGGGTGCATGCAGAGCGCAAGGAGCAGTATGAAGAAGTCTTTTTTAACTAAAAACTCAGTTGAGATAGTGGGGAATTTTCATATGCAGACAGTGCATATTAAGTACAAGGAGTGCACATAGAAACAAACTTGTGTTAAATTTTGAAGATTAGGAAGTTGAGTGTAGAGTATGCCAGGAGGGTGTCAGAAAGTCTTTTGAAAAAGACATAGAGTGAAAGTGTGCACTAGGGAAGTGATTTAAACTTAATTTAACAGAAGCTCAAGAGGAATAGTGGTTTTAAGTCTCAAGAGAAAACACTTGGAAAAAACTTATAAGTTTTAAAGAGTTGAAGTGCTCAAAGGTGGAGCGCAGAAAAACTAAAGTTCAAACAAAGAACAAGCACGAAGAATTGAGTGGGAGAAATCCTTCAGAAGAGAATTTCGAAGAGTGGATAAGATCTAGGGTTAACATTCATTCAGGAGGAGCCAAAATATTTCAAGCCATTAGATCTTGGAGAAGTGGTGCATTGTTTAGTTGCAAGGAGTTATCGAAATTTTGAAAAACCAAAGGATTTGAAAGAAGCAAAGTGAAATTATCGAAACCCTGAAACATGAAATTACGAAGTCATCAGGACCATTCAATGAAAGGGGACATGTGGAAATAGATCGACGTTTTGCTGATTTCTCATAATCGAGAGTTGAAGGTGGGAGTTTTGAGAATTCACAAAATGCAAAATCATGATTTAATCATAGTTGCGGAACTGTGGAAAACTATGAGTCATCAATTTGATGCAAGTGGAGTTAAAAACTTTAGCAATTTTGGGTATCTGATGATTGGGAGAATGTAGGTGAATCGGATCGTGAGTTCCCAATACGCGAAATACCGACGCACTTGGAAGGATTGACCCTAGGTCATAGTGAAGGGTCATATGGATGAAGGATAATAGAGGATCTATCATGTTCTAGGCCCTTGTCAGAATTTTAGGACTTGGGATTTCAAAGGATGGAGACTTGGTTACTCATATAGCCGATATGTGAAATCACGACGCACGTTTTCAGATAAGCGTGTGGTCAAAAGGTGTGGTCACGTAGAGAAGACTTATTCTTAGCGCTTATCCAGATAGTTGGAATGTTGTAAATACCTGTGTATTATATCTTATAGGTTCTAGGAGAGAATCGAAGACCATTTCAGTTCAGTCTTGAGAAAATCCTAAGACTAGGAGGTCATGCAGTCGTTGGAGATGAGGAGGGTCTCCACCAAACAATCAAGGAGATATTATACAAATAGTAAATGTCTGATCTATGTGTATATCATTGTCCACCCACATTTTCCAACTGGCTCAAAACAATTTTCTGGCATTTTTGATAATTTACTATTTTTAGCAGTTTTTAACTTCGAGGGCCATTTTGAGGCTCTAAACAATTTTTTTGGGGAAAAAAGGTTTGAAATATATTAGAAAATTTTATGTTTATCCTAAAATAAATATCCTCAATGATACATTTCTAATGATCTATAATACGCCTAAAACGAAGATTGTATGCAGAAGTTACAACCCCGGGAAGTTGATGTGCTAACTTACCCAAACGAGGCCCACATGAATTTTGGCAATTTTTATCCTAGGTTAGGTTTTTGGATGTATAGAGTTTTTGGCATTCTTGTTTATTGTAAAAAGGCCTTCAAAGCCTCATTTTAATCATATTCTTACAAATGCGAGTAGCCGTCACATTTCTTCTCAGAGATAAGCTGCCACCATTCTAGCAAGTCTTTCACTCTGTATTTTTACAGTCTTTATACATTTATTTAATTAACAAAAATCGTGTATTACTATATATATATGTTTATGGTTTCATGTCTGATAGATTTCTATTATATTATTGGATATCCATGATATCTTTGTGCATTTATTTATTATATCTCCATTCTCATTTCGTGCCGAAAATAATATGGATCAGTGGTATCAGAGTAGGCTTCTCTTGATCATTTTTTAGTGCATGTCCCCAACAAGTTCTGAGTATAGAAAATTGGGTTTTAAGCTTGTTCCTCTTGAAGAAAATCTCTGTCGCATCCCCAAGAAACCCTCCATGGCATAAGAAAATAAAAATGATGGAGCAGATGATCCTATAAATTTGTTGCTTAAGAAAGCTCTCACACGATAAAGGGATGAAATGATGGATAATTTTTTCCACATGCTTCAATGCCTCGCAATAACATCAACCACATCTTCAACAAGTGACCACTTTGGAGGCACCTCACCTTTTAAGGTATAGGTCAATTTTGATATTCCTATATTTGAAGGTCAGATAGATGCGAATGCCATAGATAAATGGTTAAATCTATTAGAAGGTTATTTCTTTGTTCACAATTTTTCTAATAGAGAAAAGATCATATTCACACTCCTTAAGTCTCTCCCCCGTGTCAAACATTGGTGGGAAACTTACTTGGACAAGAGTTCCACAAAGGAGTCTGGAATATATGGGCCCGAGCCCACTTGGAATTTTTTTGTGAATGCAGTAAAGGAACAATATTACCTCGTTTGAAACTATGAGGACTAGTACATGAGATGGAACAAACTGCGGAAAGAGAGGTGCCAATAAGTGTCAAATTTCACCAATACTTTCCATACCTTATGCACCATGTTCGGTATCAAAGACTCCGAGCGACATTTGGTTTTGAAATACCACGGGGCTATACATAGATACATCCAAAGTAAAATCAATTTTCTAGGCATCTAATCACTCGATGTTGCTTATCGATATGCTGTTAAAATCAAGCAGAAATTTAAGCACCAGAACAAATGGGAGTTTGGGTCTACAAATATACAACAACCAAAGTATGACAAAGAAGGCCCTAACAAACAGTCTCCCAAAAGCTAGTCCAATCCACAGGAAAAGAAGGGTCATAGGAAGGCAAAGAAGGACACCGAAAAATGGTGTGATTTCCACAAAATTCACTGGCACAACACCAATGAATTTCTCTCAAAATATTCATTGGTGTACGAGATCAAAGACAAGGAGCCGAACCTTCATTTGAAATATGATTCTGAAAATACTAGTAAAGGAGAGATCATTGACGTAGACCCCAGTGCTATCGTCATGACTGCAACAATTCAACCAGAATAACCAATAGATCATCAAGAGGGGGAGAACCTTTTCATTCAAAGATGTGGGTTAAGTGGACCCCACTACATTTTATTGTTGATAGCGAAAGTCATAAGAACCACATCTCAACATAGGTCATAAAATAGTTAGGATTGTTGACAACACCACACCCACAACCATACAACAACATGTGGCTTCACTAGGGATGATATCTTCATGTCAACTAGTAGTTTTGATTGTCATATCGCATCCATCCCTTCAAGGATGAGGTATTATATGATATTTATCCATTGTATGTATGTGATGTGCTATTGGGCCAACCATATATGTGGAAACACCATGTTGTTTATGAGTCTCGACCCTGTAGTGTAATTGTTTCTCTAGAGGGTCATCTCTATAGAATACCATAGGTAGTTCTAACTACTGTTCCTCCTAAATAGTGTCACAAGGTAGTATCTCATACTAAAAAATTCAACTTCTTCACAATATGTTCAAAAGGTGAACATAAGGATATTGTAACCACTACAACCTTGGCCCAAGCACCTTCTATCTAACAAAAGAAGGTCATCAATAATGAAAAAAAGTGTAAATATTCCTTCTGCACATAGACATCTCTTGTAGGTAGACAGTTTAAAAAGTTCCAACCCTTCTAGCCACACATTCGTGACAACCTTCAACAAGCTAAGCAGTGCAACTTCTACAACAAGGCAAGTAGCTTATCAAGATGCAGATACAACAAATGATTTTCCCTCTCCCCTGAAAACTCAATGAAATGGAGACGATTTATTCCTAAGGAGGGAGTATTCTTCCAGGTATATATCGGTGGCCACCCACCTTTTCCAACTGGCTCAAAACAATTTTATGACAATTTTGATAATTTACTATTTTTAGTAGTTTTTAATTTTTGGGGCCATTTTGAGTTTCTGAATGATGTTTTTTGGGAAAATAAGTTTTCAATATGAAACTTCCTTCAATATTTCATGTAAAATGAATCTCCTCGATGATACCTTTCCAATGGGCTATCATATGCCTAAAAAAGAGATCATATGAAAAAGTTACGACCCCGGGAAGTTGATGTACGAACTTACCCAAACGGGGCCGAAATGACTTTTGGAACTTCATCTCCTAGGGTTAGGTTTTTGGATGTATAGGATTTTTGGAATTCCTTTTTGTTGTAAAAATTCCTTTAGAGCCTCATTGTAATCATCTTCTTGCGAATGCAAGTAGCTGTTACATCTCTTCTTAGAGATAAGCTGCCACCATTCTAGGGAGTCTTTCACTCTGTATTTTTACAGTCTATGTACATTTATTTCATTAATAGAAATTGTGTATTATTGTATATATATGTTGATGGTTTCATCCCTGATACATTTCTATTATATTATTGGATATCTGTGATATCTTTGTGCATTTATTTATTATATCTCCTCTCTCATTTCGTGCCGAAAATAATTCAGATTAGTGGTATCAGAGAAGGCTACTCTTGATCATTTTCTATTGAATGTCCCCGGTGAGGTATTACTATATCAAGTTGGTTCTTGAGATTGTCTCTCTTGAATACAATCTCTCTTGCATTCCCAAGAAACTCTCCATGTGGGGAGAAAAGAAAAATAACAGAGCAAACGATCCTATCAATTTGTTGCTTGAGCAAGTTGTCACATGAGAGAGGGATGAAATGATGGAGAATTTTTCCCACATGCTTCAATGCCTCCTGATAGCATCAGGCACATATTCATCAAGTAGCCACTTTGGAGGCACCTCTCTTTTTAAGGTACAGGTCAATTTTGATATTCCTATATTTGAAGTTCAGATAGATGCGGATGCCCTATATAAATGGTTAAATCTGTTAGAAGGTTATTTATTTGTTCACAATTTTTTGATAGAGAAAATATCATATTCAGACTCTTTAAGGCTCTCCTCCATGTCAAAAAATGGTGGGAAAATTACTAGGAGTAGAGTTCCACATAGGAGTCTGGATTATATGGGGTCGAGCCCACTTGGTATTTTTTTGTGGATGCAATAAAGGAAAAATATTATCCTGTTTGCAACTATGAAGACCAGTACATGAGATGGACCACACTACAACAAGAGAGGGGCCAAGTAGTGTTAGAGTTCACCAATACCTTCCATACCTTGAACACAAATATTGGTATCAAATAATCTAAGTGAAATTTGGTTCTGAA
>ML866500.1:6892-21534 GCA_009831015.1 Picea engelmannii | reverse complement strand
AGCATGCAATAGATTTCTCCATGAAGTACGATTACCTCACTAAGGAGCTGCCGCATTCAGAGCAAATGGCTATCGAAAATATTTCAGCGTTTGGTATCTCGGTGTGGATAGATATGAAGGAAGAACCACCATAAACAGTGACTCCCCTGCTTTTCTACTTATATATGTATGTGTGGTGTGTTTAATTCTTCCAATTTTATCTATCTCCTGCGATCAAAATCGAAAAAAGTATATGTAATATATTATTCAGAAACAATTTGTAGTTATCTGAATTAGCAGTTCGCTGGTCTGGGGTGTGTAAAAGAACTGCCATACAATTTGTGTGCTTTTCTACTTATATATGTATGTGTGGTGTGTTTAATTCTTCCAATTTTATCTATCTCCTGCTATCAAAATCGAAAAAAGTATATGTAATATATTATTCAGAAACAATTTGTAGTTATCTGAATTAGCAGTTCGCTGGTCTGGGGTGTGTAAAAGAACTGCCATACAATTTGTGTGGAGATGCCTGCCAAATGAGAGCCGCCGCAACCTACCACCAAGCCCGCGTGAAGGTCATTGCACCGATTTGAATATTCCTGTGAAGAGCAGAGTATTTGTCTGATGCACGCGATCTAGGAGTATTGTTGCTATCTGCAACAGATATTGATTGCCATCGTGAGATTTCTGTGTGCGTGCAAGCTGTAGAGGTTCGTTGTTCCCTGGAGAGAATTGCTCTTGGCATCCACATCTAACATTGTTAAAAGTGCTGCATTTTTTCATTGTTGCGTTTATTTGTCAGCTGGAGCTGTTGTATTTCACATTCCTTGTTATTTGTTGAGTGCTATCTACGTGAGAACCCGCGTGAAGGCGTGAGATCCCTCTTTTGATCAAACTATATGCATATTCGGTGTCTAGTGTGTTCCTATTGGTTCGCACTTGCTGCTGCATTCGCGACCTGTCTTCCTGTGTACTTTCTTCCTCGTTGCTGAGTGGACGAGAATCGTTTTTTATTCGCTGGTGTATTCACTTGTGAGCTAGAGCTGGAGCTGCGTACTGCTGGAGTCTCTCTGCTATCTGCGTGGACCGCCCCTGCGTGTGTTGACTGAGAGCTGTCTTATTCGCATTTGAGCAGCTGTGATTTGAAGAGTGACCACAAGGAAAAAATGTTGTTGGTGTTGTGTTCGCAACTGTTGTCGCTTGCCGGTTTGGAGCGGAGTTGGGTGCTGCTCAAAAGTTTGAGTTTACAGAGAAGGAGCAGTGAATAAGAGAGCAGCCAAATCACATTCTATGATTTGTGTGTAGCGTTATGATTTATTTGTCCATCAGTTCATGAGATTTACCTTGCAAATGAAGGCGATACAATAGATTTGTTAGATAAGAGTGATGTGAAGCCCTAAAAGGGACTAATCTGTTGTCACTGCTGATCCATGATAGCATCAGAACATTTGAAGGTTGCCTTGCAGTCGGCATTGCAGTGAGAGGAATTGTTATGATTGTTGTTTGCATCAGTGATAAGAGACAAAGAAGAGTCCAATTTTGTGTTGGGCATCTTAATTGTTGGTAGCAAGGAATCGCTGATCAATATCTTTTGCATTACATGGCATATGAGGAATACTGTCGCTGGATTCCATACATTGATATCTGAGAGACTGGTGTTGTAGCTCGAGAGGACGCAGTTGTCACGGTTGCTAAGAGTGATCGCTGCCTGTGTGAAGACGTCCGTGTGAAAGGTATCCAAGAAGTTGAGAAAGCATGTAGTGTTGCCAGAACTATTGACAATTGTTGAAGCCATCGAAGAGTCGCTGAGACTGCACGGTGTTGAACAAAATTCGTTGAAAAAAAAAAAAATTGCAAGTCCACCTTGCAAAGCATTTATAGCGGCTATCTAATAACCTTGATCTGAGAAAGGCGTGGAGGAACTGTCATTGAGGAGAGATCGTTGAAGTGGGTACTGTGTTGATCTCAGTACAACCAATGTTTGGGTATTGTATGCAGTGTGAATATAGTGGATAGTAAGTCACATGATCCCTACAAGGAAACCTGATCGTTGAACTTGATGTGCGTTGAATCTTCCATCACCATGTGAAATCGGAGTTGAAATTTTCCATATGAGCATTGATTTGTTTGAACTTGATGTGCGTTGAATCTGCCATCACCATGTGAAATCGGAGTTGAAATTTTCCATCTGAGCACTGATTTGATTGTTTGTTCACGTTGTCATTGAGAATCATTTGTTGGTGTTTATATGTGGCATTGTTGCCATAGGACCATTTATGTTTATTGCAGTGCGTGGAGGCCGATTTGTTGTTGTGGCAAGTAGAATTGTTGTTGAAGAAAGAATCTGCTGCTGTTTTTTATAGTAGATGCATTTTGGTTGTTGATTGGAGATAGGACAGTCACCTAGGGAGAGTTGTTGTTTCTATTATTTCTAGATTGGAGGGCGTAAGTATCTCTGGGAGCTGCCAGATCCATAAATTGATATGCAAGGGAACGAAGATTAGAGCCAAGGGAAGGTATTGATCCCTGTGTGAAAGTCGTGAGCCATGTAGCGTGGGTGAAAAGTTCTGGCACTTTTTTTTTGAAGGATTTTTGCAGCATTCTTGCTAAGTTGTGTAGAGGAGGGATACAATACCTGATAGAAGCCATCTTGGAGAAAGCACCTGGTGGGTGGAAGAAAGTCACAATTATGTGGTTTCCGTAGAAATTGTCTGGAAGTTCTTGTTTGGAGCCGCAGGTCCGTTGGAATCTAGAACTGTCATTTTGTTGAAGGAACTGTTGTTCGTCCACGTGGAAGGAGCCGCACGAGGAGTCGTCGTGGAAGAGTTGAGGAGCTTCCAGTTCCTATGTAGAGATTGAATGACAGTGAACCTGAGAGGTAGTGTTGCTCGATGAGTCAGGTTAAAGGACTCATTGATGTATTGTTGATTGATCGTTGAAGGAGAGATTGTTGTTGCTTTGTGAGAAATCTTTTGAACTGTGTATTAAATATGTTGACAGAAAAGCCGAATCTGAAATTGTTGGATGGATAGGAGCCATTGTTGTGCAAAGAGATTTGTTTCTATCGTTGTCAGGGGAGCTGCCAAGTATCTCAGAGGGGCCTCCATTTGAGAGATTTGTTAGAGGACCTATTGCTTCTCATCGTCCGACAATTAAATCATTGTTGTCTCGCAAGATTTGGCTCTATCTCTAGAGCTAGAGCACCATCCAGACTCTTATCGATGCGTGTTATCGATGCATGGGGTGAATGTTATCTAAAGCTAAACCGTGAAGAACTGGAGCAGTAAACGAGTCACGGTGTTGTGGCTTGCTATAAGCGATATCCCAAAAGGAGAATGCTCCTGTGGAGCCGAGTGTTGGTTTGTTGAGGTTGTTGATGTGGAAACAGTGACGTATAAAATGTGTGTTTACAGTAACCAAAGACAGAGATATCGCTTCCAGCTAGAAGTGAGAGACAAGTCACGAAGGAAGAGGAAGCTTGAGGAGAGGGCGAGATTGAAGGGCATGTGACAAATCGTTGTCCATGATATTGCAGTTTTTGAGTTTTGGAAAGGAGTTGCAATTGCTGAGTAAAGGAGCCGTAAAGCGAGAGGTTGTTATTGTTGGAGTTTGTTGTTATTCACGCCATTACATGGAGGTGTTATAGAGAAATGAAGTGAGGTGTACGTGTTCATTCCGTCGGATTCATACATCCTACAAATTAAGTCACAAAAGTGAGATTGAGTTGTGCTTATATTTCTTGTTTGAAGGTGTGATGATAGTTATTCAAGTTGTGTGAAGTGGTTGTGTGTCTTGGTCAAGAATGATGATGAGATGTAAATGGACATATGTAATGGGCTTGTAATATTGGGCATATGATTGGTGAGAGTATTGTTGATATTTTATGTACTTAATTGAATTATTGTAGGGGGTGCATGATCAGTTGTACCCGACACTCGAGGTTATGGTCCAAGTTGTAATGCTTAGCCATAGGCAAGCTAATTTCCCCAGGTTTGTTGTAAGCCCTGTTAGTAAGGAATAAACATGCATACGTGTTGTAGCGCAAAAGCGCGTGTGATCATAGGATGCGATACTCTCTCATAGGCAGAGAGGTTGTTGTATCAAGTTGTGGAGTTAACCACTGTGAGAGGTACGGGGGTGACAGGTGTACCCGTAGCCTAAACTTGATAATGAATCAAAGAAGCGAGAGACTTCGATTCAAGGTGGGGATGCGATATGGAAGAATTTGAAAGTATGAGACCAAGTTGTGAGTCTCAGAGTATGAGGGACCAAGTTATGTTTAAGGGAGAGCTTAACATTGCTGAACTATGTAGCTGAAAACAATTCCTAGAGAACTAGCAGTTATAGCGACACATGACCCATGACCTATGTATTCTGGTAGATGGATTGTGTTTTATATGGACATCAATAATTATATGCAGGTACAAGGTACAAGAGGAAGCAAAGAAGTTTCAAGGATGAAGCCCACAGTAAAGCAAGCAGAAATCACTATGACCAAGCACAAGCAAAAAGGACTCAATCAACAAGTATTCATTAAGGGGGTGTGTTAGAATATGTAATTCATACTTGTTGTATGATTGGGTTAATGACCTGTTGAGCAGGTAGTTATAGTTAGATGACCTGAGAGAATTGGTCAGGGAGGTTGTTAGATAGTTGGTTGTGAGAAATATTATCTCCTTCCAAGTCTCCTAGTTTGGTATGTGGTTGAGATATTTGCTCAACCTCTATTGCTATTATTAGAATAAGTTAAATCTGATAAAGCTCTATATAATGAGCCAATGTATTGTATAATGTATTCAGTAATATAATATAGATATGTAATAATGTCTATCTCATTTGTTAATTCCTCAGTTTGTCATCTCTCTTATCACCTAATGGAATGATTCCTCTCTTTATCAGCAAGAAAAGCCATCCAATTCTTCTAATAAAAGATTAGATAATAGGGTTCAACAAAAAATACCTCATGGATTGGTTTTTCATGGTCTTTTGGATTGATGCAATCAGTCACTCCCAAGGCTCTAGCTACATTGGAAGTCTATTAAATATCATTCTCTCAAATTGGACATGTCTCTTTTATCTCGGGAGGGAGTTATCGAATTTTTAGAGCATCAAATATATTCTTAACAAGAAGTGTAAACGGTTAAAGTAAGATTATCTCTTTAAAAACATGATCCTTTCAACCTTTTGGATAAAATTTCACAAAAAAACTTACAATCCTAAATTCTAGAACGTGGTTGGAGCTCTAAAAGCAATAATTACAACTCAAATTGAATATAGTATTACAATAAAACATAGAAAACCTATGGTTATTTGATTAGTTGATAAAACAATCCCACTGCAGAATCTCCATTTTTACCTTTCATGAACTTGGTTGGATTTGTGTCTATGCCAATTATCCTCGATGCCCCTCTCATCCTCGCACCCTCTAAAACCTATACACAACCAGAAGGAATTACTGTCACAAATTAGAGACTTACAAAAAGTCAAATCATGAAAAATAGTGAAAATCGCTTGGAAACAATAACAAATAGAATATCGTTTTTGGGAATATGGACGAGGAATGAGAGTACTCACTGCAAATCCTATAGTGTCGAGGTCAAAAATGGCCACTATTGATCCAGGTTCAATATTGGCTATGTATAAAGCATCTCCAACCCCTGATTAAATACCTAGCAGAAACAAATATTTGTCATTCTAATACTATATTTATTCTAGCTAGTTGACATCGAGAATTATAGATTCATCATGTATTTATACCAAAGAGGAATATGCATAAAAATATTAACAGATCTAATAATTGATACATGTGGTTATACCGCAGCCAAGCAAGCACGCTTTATCCAAAGGATCCTCTGGATTGATTTTGACAACACAAGCATAATCGACGACTGTGTACTCACTAAATGTGGAAGTGGACATAAAATGGTAAATGGGTTTTCCCCTAATTGAGAAATGTGCCTTTCCATCGTTTCTCATCACAGCCCTTGAGGTATTGATTTTGAATTTAAATTAATATCCTATATGACTCATGTAGGCTATAGTTAGAAAAGACAAGGGAATCAAGGAGGCTTATTTGGTGTCACTAGGTTAAAAGAATGACAAAATCCTAAAGTGATATTAAGTAAAAATAAATAATTATATTTAAATGAAATTGGAGGGAAAATAAAGTGAGGGTTTGATTTGGTAAAAAATGTGAAAGATATAGAAGGCCTGGAGGAAGGATAAATAGAGGGGTAACCCTTCCCACTTGTTGCACAACCTCGTCCACTTGTTGCACAACCTCGTCCAACAAGAATATTTTCAAATTGGGGTTACAGGTCTGTTGAGGTATGGGTGGCCACATTGCAGTGGTGGGTGTTTCTAGAGCATATTGATACCGTACTAGCGAAGGCTAGATAGTCCATGGGAAGACATATCATATATTGAGGATATTTTGGCATCATTACCAGGTTTATTGCCATTCTTTGTTAGTAAATATTGCAGTGACCTTACAACTAGTAGATCTATGTGTTTAGGAGGGTTTTGCAATTTTTGTTACAAACAATACGGATCTTTGTATTTGTTGTGATTTGAGTTTCCAGACCATAATAAGATGTCATGGTTATCTTCTTTATTCCGTGTGTAATGGTTGCTTGTAATATGTTTCAAAATATTCATAGATTGGTGACATATGCAAACTGTTTGTAAGACATTTCCAGTAACCTTAATGCAAAGTGTTTGATAAAATCACACAAACAGAAACAATAATTTGAACAACAAACATATTTTTTTCTATCTATCCTAGTTGGGGAAATTACAGTGGTATCAGAGTTGGTGATCTTTCCAACCTGTGATTTATTGAAGGATTGATGCCAAGGAAAACTAGAGGATGAGGGAAACAACCCACCCCGAGATCAAAGTCATCATAAGAGGTAGAAGTAGAGAGAGTTATGGGGGATCATCCTGAAGATAAGACCATACAACTATTGGAAAGCATAGCTAATGGGAAACAACAATTAATGCAAGTCGTGATATAGTTCTTTTCCGGCAATCAAGAAAACCAAAACCAGGGAGGTACCAATGGGAACCATGCAGAGGCTAGCCACAGAGGTGGTAGGACTCCTGAAGGGAGTAACACCTATGTGTCAACACAGATTTTCTTCCAGGAAGGTAGTAGAAAGTCACCTAGACCATTATTGTCGCCATTCTGTGAGGAACATAGGAACACGAGGGATCGATGGATGAGATGAACTCCTACTTTAGGGAGTATCAATTTCTAGAAGAAGTATCCCAGGTATCCATGCCTTATAATGACTATTGCAACCTCAGGATGAGGAACAAACCCAGGGCGGGAAAGAATCAACAAAATTTTGATCTTCTACACAAATTGGGGAAGATGACTATCCCATATTTTGACGGATCTCACAGGTGCACAACCTGAGCATGGGTACATAAGTTGGACACTTATTTCCATCTTAACCCAATGATGGAGGCAGAAGAAATCATGTTTTCCACCCTACACTTGGATGGAGAGGCTCATGAGTGGTGGTACCATGGGCTATTAACATTAGGGCATTCCAACATCACATCATATGAGGATTTCAATGAAAGGATGATGGATAGGTTTGATAGGAAAGATATTGAGACTGACTTTAGGGATTTGGCAAAGCTGAGGAAGACATGTACGCCAAAGGATTGTGTCATAGAGTTCCAACATATGGAAGTCATGGTGACAGATATTTCTGAGAAGAGACTATTGATGCTATTCACGGAGGGATTGAATGAACCATTAAGAGGTTGGGTGAAGGATTTTAGGCCAAACAAACTACAAGAAGCCATCGTGAAGACTCAGGATATGGTAAACATAGTCCCCAATAATACATCGACAAAAACATTTATCCCATAGAAGGGTCAGGTGTCAAAACCTCCCCAAAAGACATGGACAGGGAAGGACACATCGGATGAGGAAACTCAGAGAGAACTAAGGAGGAAGAAGCTTTGCTATAGTTTCAAGGAGTCATGGGAATCAAGTCATCAATGTATGGGAAAAGGTAAAGTCCATTATATCGAAGTAGTTTCCGACGGGGAGGATGACGGTGATGATGAGGGCATTGGATAGGATGGTGGTGAACCATAACACCTCGATGCTACAGAGTAGGCATCATTGCGGGATAGTGTTATATAATCCCATAACCCTACTGGTACCTTCAAGTCCCATTCATCCTTGTTTACATTAAAAATCTTGGTCAAGGCATTTTCCAATATCTTGTTGAATGCTTCTACTGCCCCATTCACCTAAGGATGATAAGGAGTGCTCTTCTGGTGATGTATATCAAATTATTCAAGCATTTCTTGGATTGTATTGTTGATAAAATGAGTCTCCTGATCACTCATCAATATTCTTGGACATCCAAATTGTGTAACTACATGTTCAAATAAAAATCGTGTTGCATTATATGTGTTGCAATCATTTACTGGTGTTCCCTCAACCCATCTGGTCAAGTATTTTGTCATTGTAATAATGTATCTAGCTCCTGAACTTCTTGTTGGTGGATTAATTGAACCTACAAAGTCTAAAACCCATTTGTTAAACACTTGAAAATTTACTTGATATCTCAATGGCATCTCATCCCTCCTGGATGACTTTCCAACTCTCTGACAGACATCACAATTCTGACAGTACTCCTTTGAATCCTTGTGAACTTTTGGCCACCATAATCCTACGTGCAATACCTTCTGCGTAGTGGCTTTCCCTACATAATTTCCTCCAAAAATCCCTTCATGTGCTTCTGCTAAAATGATAGGTCTTTCATGCTCCATAACACATCTCCTCAAAATTTTGTCTGCACCAAGTTTGTACAAGTGACCTATAATCAATTGGTAGTTTGCAACTCTAACCACCTGATTTTTCTTATGTGCAGTATTAAATTTCTTTCGTGCAAATCATGTACTCAAAAACTCAATAATATCAACAAAATACTCATCAACTATTTGTACTAAAAACAATTGTGCATTTGGGAATTTGTCTTCCAAGTTATTGGTTCTTCTCCATTAGTTATCCTAGATAAGTGATCTGGTCCTACATTCAATATTCAAGGTTTCACCACAACTTCAAAGCCAAACTCCTGAAACAATAGTATCTATCTGCATATTCTTCCCCCCAACACTGGCTTATTGACTAAGTATCTAAGAGAATAATGATATGTAAACATCTTGAATTGTTGACCTAACAAATAATGTATTAATTTATGTAATGCATACACCATAGCTAATCCTTCCCTTTCTGTAGTATTTTAGTTTTGTTCTGAATCTGATAACTTCCTACTTGCAAATGCTATAGGGTGATCTATATCACCTTCTCCTGGTTGTGTCAATACTACTCCTAATGCTATTGCAGATGCATCCACATGCACATGAAATTCTTTTCTCCGGTCTGGAAATACTAAAATTGGAAAATTTACCATCTTCTCCTTCAAAATATCCAAGCTCTGTTGACATTCATCACTCCACTGATATTTAGTGTCCTTCTTCAACAACTTTTCCATCGGTGCAGTAATATATGCATATCCCCTTATAAACTTCCTATAATATCCTATATGACCAAGTGTACTCTTCAACTGGCGCACTGACTTAGGTGGTGGTAAGTTTACTATGACAACAATTTTAGCAGGATCAACCAGGAGACCCTATTTACACACCACATGCCCTAAAAAAATACCAAAATGTGCGCTTAAAATACATTTCTTAATATTTAGTGAAATCCGACACAGTCTACACATGTCTAACATCAATCTTAACACTTCCACATGATCCTTCAGTAAACTAAACATTGTCCAATCATCCAAGTAAACCTCCAAAAACTTATTAATAAAGTCCTTAAAAACTACTACTACTACCCTTGAAAAAATTCCAGGTGCATTCTTCAACCCAAATGGTATTACTGTTTATTGAAATGATCCCCATTCTATATAAAATGTTGTCTTGTGTCTATATTTTGGTGCTATCCTAATCTGATGATATCCTGAAAACCCATTTGTAAATGAATAAGCTTCTTGACCTCCTACATTCTCCAACACTTCATCTGTAAATGGGGTAGGAAAAAGATCATGTAGGCAAGAATCATTCAATTTTCTCAAATCTACACAAATCCTAATCCCCCCTTGCTTATTTTCTTGCATCGCCATAGGGCTAATCAACTCTAATTCTTCCACAGGTTCTATGACACCGACCTCTAACATCTTGTCAATGTTTGCCTTCACCTTCTGTCTATACACTAGATTTAACACATAAGGTCTCTTTATTATAGGTCTAGCATCTGGCTTCAAAGAGATGTTCATCTCTCCTAGTTCTCCTGCTAATCCCTTCATATCTGAAAATGTCGATGGAAACAAATCACTGTATTCGTGCAATAATTTTGTGATTCTTTCTACTGTCTGATTATCCCAATAATCTCCAATACTTGCAATCTTTGAGTTTTTTGTAGTTCCAATGTTTACCTTCTTGATCTTTAATGGTGAAACATAATTTTCTAAATCTGGCTTTGGACCTTCTGCTTCTCTCTCTCCTTCAAATTCCGGGATCTTAATATTGCACGGGTTTTCCTCTACCAGGTCTTCTTCTTCTGCGACATGATAACAGGGTAGCAACTGTCAAACTTTCTATTTCTTCTGATATGCTATCACAATCTCCACTTCAGGTTCTTCAAAAATTTTGTCTCTGACCACCTTCAATGTTGTATCTATTTTTGTACTTTCATACTCAAAGGAAAATGTAACCCCAAAATCATGTTGCATTTCTTCTCAATTTGCAGTTTCCCTGCATTGTTCCTGTTTTGTGTACCAGTTATTTGCAATGCCTTATAATGTTTGAATAAAATGGTGTGTTCATTCTTCTGGTGGTACTAATCTCCATTGAACCATGCACCTATCTACATGTTCTCTGGGTTGTCCAAATCCATTCAACCATGCACCTATATTTCAACCTTCTTCTTCTCAACTTGAATCTCCCCCTAGTCCCCATAGCAGATGAGAAGAAACCAGACCGACACTGGAAACAGAACCAAACAAAAGAAAGAACGCAAATAAATAAAACCATAACTTTACTCAGCAGAAAGAGAACATGTAGACACAGTCTTCCGATCCATAGAATAAAAGCATACCCTGCGTCTACACCACACCCGATGGTTCCCTCTTCTGATAACTCCCAACTACTTTTCGTAAATCCCTTTGCATTGCAATTTTCGGAAAACCTATGGACACGACAACCGGCATATGAAGACGCATGGTTTCCAGGAACAGAAACTAAGACCGCAAACAAAGATGGCCTGCAACAAAATTTGGAGGCAAGAACTCCCACCATTGAAAAAACAACAAGAACAGGGAAACTTACTCGTCAACAAAGGATGACAAGAGCTCAGCCCCAAAAAAATGCAAACCAGAACAACAGGTCCAACAACTTGCAAAGTTGATGAACAACAAACCAGTGAACAACCATTAAGAGCTCGAACTACAAGTGCAGAATCTCAACTTTGCAAAGTTGAATCAAACAAGAACCAGAATCATGGAACGAAGTAGTGAACAAGGATCAAGCACTCGAGTAGCGATGCCGACCATGAACGAAACTGTATTGCAACACATCTATACAATAAACATTTAAGAGTGCCAGAGCTGTTAGGTAAACAATTAAGAATGTTAGGACCATCGAAGGGCGTAGGGCTGTGCAAGCATTTAAGAAAATATGTAGTGTGGCAGGCCTGTTCTCTCGAAGCACGCAACAATAAAGAAAAAATCACACATAGCAATATGGTAGAGAATGTATTCTACCCAGCAAAAAATGTTAAGGGAAACATTCGAACTAATGCTAGCATTAATCCACCTTCGACCAATGCATAATAAAATATATGATTCAAAAAGACCATATACTACTAAATACTTTGGATATGCCAACATAGTTAACATTGGGAATAGCGAAGGCAACAATAAGACCTGTCCAATCCGTTGTCCAATCAGATCTTGACAAACATGATACTTTTTAATATATAAAAATCGATGTTTTCACTTCCCTTGTTCCAACAATAGACAATATGGAAATATTTCTGGTCAATGCACAATCTTATACCAGGTCAACGATTTATCGATTGCTATAGTAATAAGTGTAAATAATTGATAAAGAGCTTGCTATCAATTATTGAAGGAAATACATAAACCTTTAGTATTGTTAGTTGGTATAGTTGTTTATTGGTGATAGTGTGCTAATGTGATACTTTGTTAGGGCATTGGTGCAACTAGAGCGTCAAGTGTACATGACACTGGGGATTGACAAACACTCTACATTAGTGGTGGGCAGGTGCTTTGAGGTTTGTTGTCCACTCATTTGGATTTGTTTTGCAAAATAGAGTAGTGGAGAAAGACATTTCATTGATAAAATGATAAAATGATAAAAATAAAAACAAAAAAATAAAGGAAAAGAAAACTTTATTTATATTAAAATATGTCAACATTTTAATTATAAAACTTCAACTTCAATTTCTAATAAAAATAATAAAACAATTTTAATTACATAAAATAATAATTTATATACATAAACTTTGTATTTTAATGAGGATAGATTCATCTTAAACCCGGATTTATAGGGATCACATTTCTTAAGATATAAACTTTTTATCATTTTATTCCATATCAAGTATTATTCCTTTATATTTAATGAAAAAAAGTTGCATCTTACAAAATATGATTATGTGCTTGATAGTTATACGTTTAAGATGGATGTACACTAATTTAATATTTTAGATGTTGTCATCTACAGGTATGTACATAAGTAGTTATTTATTTTTTATTTAATTTTTTTGTTATCATATAACTTAACATACAATTACATGACCTTATCTCCTCTATACTAAATTGTAGAACATACTCTAGATGCAAATATATAGTAAAATACACAACATTATAATGATTTGATCCCTTGTTATGATTATGAATAATATATCAACTAATAATGTTCAGTTTGAATGAGTTGGTTTATGCATTAACTTTGTTAACATCTCCATTGAAATTCAATTTCTAACATCCCCATCGAAATTTAATTTCTTGTGAGTGACATGGTGTACCCTTATATATATATATATATATATATATATATATATATACACACACACACACACACTAGCACAGCCGCTAACTCACGGCTGAGAACGCCGAAAGGTAGCGGCTGAGAACGCGTGCTCCCAATATAAAATGTTTGTGGTAATCTGTCTGTGGTAATATGAAATTTTTGGTTGTATTAGGTTGATAAATGGAACGTGACAATTACATATCCTTATAGTAATTTTTTTAATGTGATTAGGTAAATGTTAAAAATTAAACATGTTAACGGATGCCTTGATAAATGCAAGAAAGTTATGAACAATAAATCTGATCCATTGATTTTGGAGGATGACTAAGAATATGCCAGCATCTTCAATGCATAGCCATTAGATTAGGGTTTAAGGTTAAATAAGGTTAAAAGATCATTAATTGTGCCCATTGTCAATAGGTGTACGCCTTTCGGCGTAATAATTTAATGATATTACAAATTATTAATTGTTAGTTGGTTATTATTAACCGAACAATTTTGGCTGCCTACAACTGTCACTGGCATTGGGGTGTCCTTTTGGTCAAAATGGAGAGCGATGCTCTGATTGTCTATACTCCCATGGTTAAAATCAATATATCTCCGATGGTCGGGTTGAAAGTGTTGTTGCCCCTGATCATGTCTTTAAAACCCTTTATGGGAATCTTCAGTAAGCTTGCCAACTGTTCGACGAAATCTCTGAGAGAATTGCAGTGCAGTCTGGTGCAAGAACAGATGCAGTGAATTACTTGGAAATAATGGAGAAAGCGCCAGTTGTAAGCGTCAGTTATAAGCACCAGTTATAAGCTTCAGTTGCGAGAGTCAGTTGTAGGCGTGTTAAGAGTCAGTTCTTAGTTAAGAGTCTAGTTGTCTTTGGTTTGCATGTAACCGACTTGGTAGAGTCTTTTCCTATATAAGGATGTAATCCGTCTTCATTTAATAATACAGAAGTGAGCGTAGCCTCACCATATTGTTTGTTCTGCATATTTTAAGTTGGTATCAGAGCCACGGGAGTGAAGTGCGATTTCCGCAGCGAAGTAACAGGTGAGGTGCGGACTACACGCACTCTAATACTGGGTGAGGTGCGGAAACCCTTCTGTTTATGTAGGTCGTGTTCAAATCTTCCAAGAGTTGGTCGAGGGAAGAGGGTCGTGGAGAAAATCGTGAGCAAATCGCGTGAGATCGAGAAGGTTGGTAGTATCTGGATTGGTATTTTTTGTTTTCTGATTGTTTACTAGTCTATCCACTCATGTGAAATCGAATATTGTCGAATAACGTGTTGGCAGTGTTGCACTTGGAATGTGTGCGGATTTTATCGGGTAATTCATTGCATGTGGGTAATTCATTGCATGGAGGGAGACCGATTTTATCGTTTGCAGGTCCGTGGGCGCTAGGGAGGCCGAGGAGGGCCGATCCACTGTGTTTTCGTTTGCATACGTGGATATTTTCATGAAGTGTGAGGTTTGAGCGTGAATATTTGCATGCTTATAGTTTGCATGCTTATAGTTGAAGGATAAGTTTATTAATTCGTTTATTAAAGTGGATAAGTTTTATTAAGTGGATATATTTTTTTT
>WSFP011431879.1:0-21535 GCA_009831015.1 Picea engelmannii | reverse complement strand
TCATTGAAACAAAGATAAATTAAAAAAAACTCAAAAGAAAATTCATAACAACTATCGAATCTAATTATGTATAATAAAGAAAAAATTAACTAATTATAATTCATAAAGTGAAAATTTATAAGGTTTCTCATTATTTTATTAATAATTTATATCAAAATGGGGGGTTGTTATGTAGGCAACAACAACTAGATAATAAATTTTTCAAGTGCTAGAAATTGTCTTCACATTTGGTAGTCCATTCAAATTTTATTCCTTTCTTTTGGAAGGAGGTGATCAAGTGTGCAATCTTGGAGAAACCTGGAATGAATCTTTTGTAGTAACCATCTAGACCCACAAATTATCTAACCTTTGAAATATTTTTTGGTGATGGCCAACCTTCGATTGCTTCAATATTTTTTGGATCCACTACTATGTCATTCTCTAAGATAACATTTCCCAAATAATGGATCTGCTTTTGATAAAAAGTGCACTTACTCAACTTGGAATACAATTGGTGTTCTCTCAGCCCTTGTAGCACCATCCTCAAACGATTCTCATGGTCATCCTCTGTCTTAGAGTATATAAGAATATCATCTAAAAAGAAAATGAAAAATGTGTCTAGGTAATCTCAGAACACTCCATTCTTCAGACACATAAAAGTAGTCAGTGATCTTGTTAACCCAAATGGCACTACTACAAACTCTTAATGGCCATACCTTGTGTGGAAGGATATCTGTCTAGTATATTCTTCTTTAATTCTTACTTGATGATAACTTGACCTCAAGTCAATCTTGGAAAATATCTTTTCTCCCTTCAACTAATAAAAAATATCATCGATCATTGGCAAAGGGTACTTGTTCTTTATAGTAACCTTGTTCAGTTTTCCAAATTCAATGCATAACCTCAAAGTTCCATCATTTTTCTTCACAAAAATCACTCGGGCATCCCAAGGTGATACACTCGAGTGTATGTACCCCTTATTCAACAATTATTCTAGCTGCATTTGCATCTCCTTTAGCTATGATGTGCTCATTATGTATGGATTCTTGGATAGTCGAGTATATCTAGGCATCAAATCAATAGATAAGTCAATGTCTCTCTTTGGTGTAAATCTTGACAATTCCCCAAACATGTCTTCATAGTTTTTCAAAACTGATTAGTCTTCAATATTTTGATCCTTGTTCTTTTCTAGCTCTTCCATATGGGTTGCATGTATTTGAAACCCTTTTTGAAAATTTATTTTCAATTGTAATGCTGAAATATCTCTAATAGATATAGGCCTTGGCATACCTTGAAATATCCTTGAATTTCCTTCCTCATCAAGACATGTGAAATCCTTTTTGTAGTAGTCTCAGAAAACATGATTCTTTTCCAACCAATCTATACCAAGTAAGCAATCATACCCAAGTGATATGATGTTCAAATATTCCTTAGTGCCAACTCCATACATATTCACTGCACAATATTTGACAATATCATTTATTTTTATATTGGTTCTAGTGGCTAGTTGAACAAACCGATACATTTCATGCTTACATATATTCAATTTAAATATTTAAACTAGATTAGGATCTATATAGCTATGACTAGATCCAAAATAAATCAAAATAGCTATGTGAAGATTATCAATATTACCTTCCACCTCAATCATGTGGGATTGATAGTATGCTTTTGTATTGTCAAGGTTTCATAAATCCTTGGCATGATTCTTCCCATGTGCTCCATTGTATTATCTTCCTAGATGTGATGGGAAGTCCTCATTCTATCTCGTTTATGAGGACAATATATATATATATATGGTCTCCCTCACATCCTCAACACTTTATAGGATGTTGTCTTGTCCTTTTCCCCAAGGAATCAGTCATCTAAGGATCATGTTGTTATTGATTCGAAAAGATCTTTTAAACGACAATGGTTGAGTTATTTTTCATGAGTTATTTTACCATTTAGGAAAACTAATGAAATAGGAAACATAGCAACCATAAGATAATATACAGATCTGAACATAAGCATGAAAAACAACAAACCATAAACACCAAAGTGATAATGGAGTTCGGCAATCTCGCCTACGTCTCTGGCCCTTTGTCTCAGTGGGTGAAGCTTTATTATTTTTGTTAGAAGCTTTATAAGTACATCACAATAGTTCCAAAAGGATTAAAAACTAATATGGTCATTTTCTACCAGATCTCTAGAACCCAACAAAACTGACGACACTAAAAACAGATGAACGAAGCTCCCTGAAATGGCCCGCAAAGGTGAGCTCCTCAATAGCTTCCCTGCATAAAAATGGCTTTGCTAAAAAATTCATCATCATTTCTCTGATATGAACCCCCCTTATGGATTCAAGATCCTATGGTTTATATAGGCCTAAAGTTGGTAACAAACTCCCAACTTCCCCCCAAGATCTGGCCTCAAAAAGGGCCCAAGATCCTCCAAAAATGGATTAAATCTCCCCATTCTGGCTAAAAACCCATTAAAATCCTTATTATAATGTTTAAAAGCCACTATTTGCAAATAATCATAACACAACCCCTTTTTTGCGAGTCCCTGGTCATCTGGGTGCCTCCCATGTGGCCCTGGCCCTACTGGCGCGTTTTTCTAGCCCTTAACATTTGGCTTATGGCTGCTTGCATGGACATATGATCTCGGGCTATGCTCCACGCGCCCCTTCAGTTTAAGCCCTTGGTCGTGTGCCTTGGTCGGCGGGCTAGCTCGACCAACTAGCACTACTTCACAAATATCCGCGCGAAGGGTCACATGCATATTCCCACGCGATTGGGGGTTAGGCGTAACTCCATACAAAACCACACCAAATATCAATGGAATAGTCCAAGGGGCATATGAAAGAGGTCATATGCAATCACATCGGGCTTAACACATAATAAATCCACGCCAACAGTAAAGCATTCGGGTCACATGACATTGTGTCAGAGCTATTGCAAGAACCACGGGCTAACTCTCGTAGAATGGTACGCGCGCCAACGTATAACACAATGGGTCATATGATATGTGCCAAAACCGGGGGCTTGGAGCTATAAATTATACTCGTGCCAAATGAGAAGTGTAAGGGTTACATTGCAGGGTCATGTGGGAACACGTTGAGGGTTGGGGCTAGGCCCCAACCCTTACTCCGTTTGGAATGAACAACAATATCAACATAAATAAAAATGGTGCCATAAGTTGTTAAGATCCACTGTGTAGGCAGGTTGGTAGCTTGGCCTACGTGAAGATTTGGCCGCCCATGGATGTCACGAGTTCGACCCCCACAGACCCTCCAAACAAACTTTTAACCAAAATTGTCAGCCAATGGAGGGGTGCCACGTGGCAACCTAGGACTGAGCCACGTGGTAACACGTTATTCGCCTAAACCAAGACACGTGTCAAACTAACATTCGCCCACCTATCAGCTACACAGTCATCCATGTACCTGCCAACTCACTACCATGTTAGCCCGTGCCACGTCAGCTCATGCCAAATGTACCTGCCACGTTAGCATGTGCCACGTGCCACCCTTGCAGTGGTCCCACATGTCACAATCTGACTCGTCCACATCTGCACCTATCCATGTCAGCACCAACACACCCTTCCATGTCAGTTGTACGATCGTACAACCTGTAGAGTCAGCTGCCATGTCAGTACTGTATGGACTGTATAGTCAACATTTTTTTGCCTGTTTATCCAAATGAACAGATCACGATATCTTGTTCATACGACGTCGGTTTGAGCATGTTCAAGTTGTGTTGGGTTCGTATCGACGAGGCCTACGCACACATCCGTTTTGAAGAGATTCTGAGCACTTTGATTTTTAGGCCTTCTTGGACCCCATCTTGGCTCCTGGATCCAATTTTAGATCACACCTCCCCACTAAAGACCTTTTGGTCCTCCAAAAGGTTACAAAATTGACCTTACTGATTACATACTCATAAGGATAAAAACAAAACACTATGTTGTACAAAAATGATGTTATAACAGGTCAACATTTCAACATGTGTGATTACATTAATGGAAGCAAAATACAATGAAGATGTGACATCCACTTCTGGAAAAACCAAGTGATTGTTTTCTTTCCTTCATTTTGTTCCTCTTGCTTCACTGGTAATGCTTCTTCCTTTTTAAGTACATGCACAATCCTTTTGTCCCTCTTGGACGAAGCTTCGAATTAAGCTTCCAACAATTAGCCTTTTGATGTCGACCCCTATTGCAATAAGTGCAATGGTTTTTTGACATCTAGACTCGTTTTCCCTTCTCTTTATTCTGTTGTGGAGTTGATTCTCTATGTCATGTCTCCTTCCTGGTCGACATAAACTTCCTATACAAAGATTGTCTCTTCCAACACTTGGCCACACAATGTTTGGGTGAATGACAAAAAGTACAAGGATACATATTTCACAAGTTTCGGATTACATGATTATGCTTTTATAATCAAAAAGATATTTGGAAAACCATGACCATTATACCTTTCTTACTGATCTTCACTTTTCTTTGGAGATGAATTGCATTCACTATCACAATCATGGAGTGAAACGCCATCACCTTTCATGAATTGTTCCTGCAATGATTTAGGCTGGTCATTTGAAGCATCACTTGCTTCCGTGGTTTTGGAGTCCATCTTGGAGAATGCTCCAATCTCCTCTTCGCCATATCCCAATCCTAAATAACGAGGTATTTCCACAACCTCTATGGGATTAATGATACATTGGCCCTTATTTCCAAGGCCCTTTCCTTGATATCCCACTTGGTTAGCAATTTCAAACCTATACCTCTTGTATGTTTTTCAAATGCACCAAAAGAACCATCTTGATGGGAACATTGTGAAATTTATGAATGACTTCCACTGCATACCTCAGATTTGTTTTCTGAATTTGGTGTAGAAGGCAATTCCTTCAATTCTTCTTCTCTTTTGTCATTCTTTGAAGCTTTGCCTTGAACCGATCTCTTTCGTTCCAAATAGTATTCATACAACACTTTCACCATGTCGACCATGGAAAATAGATTTTTTTTCATATCCTTCTCATCTTGAGAAAGTCCCTCTATAGATGCCATTTTCCTGGTAGTCATGCAAACTAAAAAACCAACTGTCAACTATCCAAAAATATCTTTTAAACGAAAATGGTTGAGTTATTTTGCATGATTTATTTTACCATTTAGGAAAACTAATGAAAGAGGAAACATAGCAACCATAAGATAATATACAGATCTAAACATAAGCATGAATAACAACAAATCATAAACACCAAAATGATAACGGAGTTCGACAATCTCACCTACGTCTCCAGGGCTTTGTCTCAGTGCGTGAGGTTTCTTATTTCTATTCGAATCTTTATAAGTACATCACAATTGTTCCAAAAGGATTACAAACTAATATGGTCGTGTTTTACCAGATCTCTAGAACCCAACAAAACTGATGGCACTAAAAACAGATGAACGAAGCTCCCGGAAATGGCCCGCAAAGGTGCACTCCTCAATAGCTTCCCTGCATAAAAATGGCTTTGCCTCAACAATTCATCAACATTTCTCTTATCTGAACCCTCCTTATGGCTTCAAGAGCCTCTGGTTTATATAGGCCTGAAGTTGGTAACAAACTCCCAACTTCCCCCCAAGATATTGCCTCAAAAAGGGCCCAAGATCCTCCAAAAATGGATTAAATCTCCCCAATTTGGCTAAAAATCGATTAAAATATTTATTATAATGTTTAAAACCCAGTATTTGCAAATAATTAGGGTGCAACCCCTTTTTCGTGAGCCCCTGGTCATCTAGGTGCCTCCCATGTGGCCCTGGCCCTACTAGCGCATTGGTCTAGCCCTTAACATTCGGCTCCTGGCCACTTGCATGGCCATATGGCCTCAGGCTATGCTCCACGCACCACTTCAGTTTAATCCCCTGGCCGTGGCCCCCTGGTCAGTGGGCTAGCCTGACCGACCAACGCTACTTCACAAATATCTGCGCGAAGGATCACATGCATATTCCCATGCGATTGTGGGTTAGGCGTAACTCCATACAAAACCGCGCCAAATATCAATGGAATAGTCCAAGGGGCATATGAAAGCGGTCATATGCCATCGCACTGGGCTTAACACATAATAAATCTGCGCCAACAGTAAAGCATTCGGGTCACATGACATTGTGTCAGAGCTATTGCAAGAACCACTGGTTAACTCTCGTAGAATGTGTGCCAACGTATAACACAATGGGTCATATGATATGTGTCGAAATCGGGGGCTTGGAGCTATAAAATATACCTGTGCCAAACGAGAAGTGTAAGGTTTATATTGGAGGGCCGTGTGGGAACACGTCGAGGGTTGGGACTAGGCCCCAGCCCTTACTCCGTCTGGAATGAACAACCATATCAACATAAATATAAACAGTGCCATAATTTTTTAAGACCCACTGTGTAGGTGGGATGGTATCCCAGCCTATGTGAATATTTGGCTGCCCATGGAGGTCACGGGTTCGACCCCCACGGACCCTCCAAACAAACTTTTAACCAAAACTGTTAGCCAATGGAGGGGTGCCATATGGCAACCTAGGACTGGGCCATGTGGTACCACGTTATTCACCCAAACCAGGACACATGTCAAACCAAAATTCGCCCACCTGTCAGCTACCCAGTCAGCCATGTACCTACCAACTCACTGCCACATCAGCCCGTGCCACGTCAACTCATGCCAACTGTACCTACCACATCAACCCGTGCCACGTGTCACCCTTGTAGTGGTGCCACATGTCACAATATGATGCATCCACATCTGCATTTGTCCACATCAATGCCAATGCACCCTGCCATGTCATTTGTATGACCGTACAACCTGTACAGTCAGTTGCCACGTCAGCACTGTACGGACCGTACAATCAACATTTTTTTCATGTTTGGCCAAATCAATAGATCGTGATATCTTGGTCATACGACATCCATTTGAGCCCGTTCAAGTTGTATTGGGTTCGTATTGATGAGCCCTACGCACATGCCCGTTTTGAAGAGATTATGAGAACTTTGATTTTTAGGCCTTTCTGGACCCCATCTCGGCTCCTGGATTCAATTTTGGATCAGTTCTTGTCTCCCTTGTTGATATGAATGGTTGCTGAAAATAACAAGTAACTCTACAAATTTTGGTTTCCACATAGACACATATTTCAATTCCTTTCTTCTTAGTGCTCCCATATGATAGGGGCACCAAGTGAAAGGCTAAGAGTAACATTGTCTTTGCTTCCATATTCAGGAAAAGTTTGGGCAGAATATGCCCTCCACTATAAAGTCATCCTACCTATTTGAGAGCCCTATGAAATATAGTCTTAAAGAGTGGGATAGTTTATGTCACATGGGGAGATAATAAAGTTCCTCCATACCCTAGTGGTGGGTTGCCTCTTCTAGGAAATGACACTTTTCACAATCTTCTATCTTGAGTTTATTCTCTACAACCTTCGATGCTAGGAGAGAAGCACATACTCATACTGTTGACTTGGAGGAGGGGCATTCCTCTTTTCCTACCTCCCTGGCTCTAGTTTTTAGTTCCAACAATTCATGATCTTTCCTCCCTTGTACTCTTATACATGATATTCCTACAGAGGTTTTGTTCTCAATAGTATGGACTCAGTTGTATCTTTGAGTTTTTTTCTTGGGGATTATATCTTAGTTCTATTATTATCTTGCTTTATAGGTGCGAGATTATTTCTTCTTTTCTCTTTCTTTTATATGAGTGATTTGTTTTTCTTTTCTCTTGTGATTGACACTATTGTACTTAGTAGTGTCATTGATATATTTTAGGTCCATTCGTTGGACATTAATAAAATTATCATATCTTATCTTTATCTTATCAATGACTTTGTTATTCATCAATCAAGAATACTCATGCGTGACATTGATATATTTAAACAAATTTTATAGTTTTTTTGATGTCTGTTGTCTAACATCTGTGAAATCTGGCCATCTCTATCTTCCAATGTAGGGGTATCGATCTACAATATTTGTTTTTGGTGACTAGTATGCCTCTTTTTGGGTCTTCATAGGTGGCTTGAACCCTCTTTTCCTTTGATCCATCTATTGGAATATTCACCAATACTGAGAGGGGGGGGGTGAATCAATATTGAGAATTTTTTACACATTAACTTATCAATGATTCCATTCACTTATGATTGTATTTAACATATCATAAACATATAAACATAAACAATGCATCACACCATACACAGATACACAATACACTAGTATTTTATGTGGAAACCCTAATGGGAGAAAAACATAGAATGTTTTTTTTTATATATCAAAGATTACATTCATAGGAAGCACCAACTTCCAAATTCTCCAGCACCAACTAGAAGGAGGCTTTAACCCCCTATTTATAGGCTCCAACCTGAAGGAATATACAACTCTCTCAATTCTCCAACTCCAACTGGAAGGAAGCTCCAACTCTCTTATTTACAAGCTCCAACCTGAAGGAATCTCCAGCTCCCTCTATTATCCATCTTCACCTGGAAGGATTCTACGACCCCCTGATTTACATGCTCCAACCTGAAGGAAGATTCTTCTCCATGTATTCTCCAGCTCCAACTGGAAGGAGGCTATGACCCCCTTTCCTTTCCCCTTCCTTCCACCTTGAAATATAAGTGTAGACTCAACCTGTCACTGACATTATCACCGATAATCAACCTGCCACTAATAATCAACCTGTCATTGATAATTACTTTCCCTGATAATCAATCTGTCACTATCATCATCCAACTTGTCACTAATATTGATACTTCATCATCAATACCATCATCAATAAGACCATATCCATTCTCATAAATCATACACCAAGACCATCACCAAGGTGTGCATCAAATCATATTCTAATACATATGTGACATATCATCCATGTAACAAGCATGTGCCATATCCATAAACCATGTTCCAAGATATGCCTCAAACATGTACCATAACACCCATCGACCATGTACTAAAGCATGTACTATAACATCCACCAACCATTTACTAAGATATGTACCATAACATCAACCAACCATGTACCAATATGTGCCTCAAACATTTAAACATATATCAAAGTACATCTCAAACTATGTGCCCAATATCCAAGATGCTCCTCAAACCATATTCCAAAAGCATGCCTTAAAAATGTACCAAACCATCCAAGATATGATTTAAGCATATACCATAACCATCAAAATAGAACACATACAAATCAGACCTTTAGCCATGTAGAAACCCGATGTATGTGATCACAGACCTGCAAACCTTCCTCAACTTTAGCAACAAAACAATAACATCTTCATCAAACTTTACCTCAGTCTCGTAGGACTAGTTTTTGGATTAGTCATGAACCCTAAATTTAAACAAGCATAACTCCATACATGCAACGAATTAAGGTATGAAATGTGTACCCAATATTCTTCAATATCTTCTCAGAAATTCCTCCAAGTTTCACTCCCTGAGTCGTTCCTGAAACAAAGTTATAGCAAAAATGGTAGACCTTGTTGAATTTTGGCCTATTCTAGAGAGTGAACTTGTAGAGCATGCCATGCGCTAAACATTTTATATATGGTTCTAAAAATTTCACACAACATACTATGGAATGTACAATTTCCAATGCAATTGGTCTAACATAATTTTGATCCTCTATGAAGAAGTTATGACTTTTTTTCTCATAACACATGTCTGAGACTAGTTTCAGGACTAGTCAAAAACCCTATCTTCCATAGAGTGTATCTCCAAAACTACAATCACCCAGAAGCTGAAATGTTTATAAACAACCTCCAATTTTTCCTATCTTAATCATTCTAGAAAAAATGTTACAACGAAAATGGTAAGATGACCTTTAAATAACATACCTTAGAACACATCATCACAATACTTCATCATCCCTTGGAATTTTGCCCTTATTCACTTCATATTTCCTCTAAAATTCACCTAAGATAAAAAACACTTGAGTTGATGTAACAAATGAACTCTTAGGTTCCTTATTTACACTACATCTGACACCCTCTTTTTAGGGATGACTTGACCCAAATAAAATTCAATTAAATTTTTAATGATTATTCCATTGGAGCCGACTTTACCAACAATATCCTTAATATTTATTTTAATATTCAATGCAATGGAGCCGACTTGTAACTTCTTGTTTGCAACAACTTTTCTTCTTTTAATTAATTTGGGTTTGACTTGTCACTTCTTGTTACAATTGTTTAGGGATTCTTGACCATACTTCGGGGATTCCATCTTCAAAAGGGAATATATCCTCAACCGTGAGGGAACCACCTGGTGTACCACCTACCGTTGAAAACACAATGATGAGAAATATCAATCTATGATGGTTTTTTATGCATTTACAATATCCTTCATGCTCATTTTCTTCAAACAACTTTGGGCTTCATGACCATACCTTTGGGGCTTCTTAACCACTTAATCGTATTTCCATAGCTTCTTGTAGACTTATTCAAAGCATCTTCCCTTGAGGGCCATGCTTAGAGCTATTCCATAAGGGGACAAATTTGGAGACTTCTCTAAATACACCCATTTATTCTAGAGGCTTCTAGAATTCTTCTAAAGTTGACATCAATGAAAACCAATTTTCCAACACCATCTTGCCTTTCTTTTTGTCATCCCAAGATTTTTGAAAAGTTGGCCTTATTTTATTCTGCTTATGCAAGTATTTTTCTTTCCTCATTGTTTCCTCCAATGTCTTAGGCTCATCAAATTGGATTTTATCCTTGTAAATTGATGGTATCCCACTCAAGAACCTCTTAATTTTAACCTTCTCATCCCTGATGAAATCCACATGCCTCAAAAGCTCTAAGTATTTATTCTCATAATATTCCATGGTCTTGTTCCCTAGCTTAAGCTCAAAGAAATATTTCATTTTCTTATCGTATTAATGATTTGATAAGTACTTTTTTTGAAATTAATTTTTAAAATGCTTCCAAGAGATTCTCTTTTCATCTATATGCTTGATCTTCTTTAGCTACTCCCACCACATGGAATTTTTCCGCTACAAATTCTATGAAACAATCCTTGCTTCTAGGTTTGATGAATAATTGTGCAACTAAAAATATTTTCTCATGCCCAACAACCATGTTTCTGCATCTTCACCTTTCCTATGTTCTCCATCAAATGTAGGTGGCTTGAGATTTCTGAGATCTCATTGCAAAAAATCCAACTCGGTCCTTCTTCTTTGATGTCTAACAAGGGACATACTTAGGCTTCTATTTGACTCTTCACCTGCTCTTCTAGTTGAATTTCCAAGTGAATGATGATGTCTATCGGCACTTCTTGAGTGTCTAGATCCTTTATAATCATTTCTTCTTTCATAATACCGGTAAACTATTGCATGACCTACACTAGATATGTGTCTTGTGTTGGAATTGTCAGTGTTTCATGGAAACCTGCACAGGAGATCTAGCTAAAGCATACACAAACAAAGCTTATCAAGAAAAGGAAGAGAGATACACAATGAAGAATGAAAATCAATGCATATTATTGATCTAATCAATGAGTGAGTGATATTCACTCATATAGGCAATGACATCCTATAATTAGGAATGCATGCATAATAGTGATGGTCTAAGATTAGAAAGTCTAAAATAGAACTAGTCAGTTAACTCCCACTGAACTAGTGTTAAAGTCTAAAATAGAACTAATCAATTAACTCCCACTGAACTAATGTTACTCCCACTGAACTAGCATGCTGAAAATATAAATTTCTCCAACACCCCCACTGAACATCACTATGGAGTAAAAAATGAGTCCGAGCTACTAGGCCATTTTAGGTACTCATGTACAATGCAACTAATGAACACTGAATAAAAATGAGGAAAGAGGGAAAACCATGTGGGAACAAACCCCCCCCTCAAAAGATAATGTATCAAAAGAAGAAAATGATAGCTGCTAGGCAATTGTGTTCTTCACTGCAAGACGATCCTGCAAAGTCTGAAACTTCTGCTCACTGAAAGTCTTCGTGAATATGTAGAAATCTTTATGGATATGATGAAGTCCTTTGGCAACCTATCGGGCCTTGTACCTCTTGATCCTGTGGACCCATCTGCACCTGAAAATATTCCTTTCTAGTGGAAGTGGAACTGGATTCCAAGTTTGGTTTTGTAGGAGTGATTCATACTCCTTCTGCATGGCTGCTTTCCATAATGTATTTCCCACAACCTTATTGTAGTTATGTGGATCAATAGATTGAACCATATAGCAATGCATGGGCAGCGTAGGTTCTAAAGCTGAAAGTACATGAGAAGGCTCCTCATGCTAAGATTGAGTCCTCCTCGAATCCAATGGATTCCCTGCAAGGTTTCTTGCTGGCTTAAGTGTGGTATGTGCCTTCTTGGGCATCTACTGAAGCTTCAGTGTTGGCTTCTTATCTGGATATATTACCTTCTTATTTCCATGTACAAAATCTGAGTGTATGGAATCATATCTGATGTCTGTAACTGATGGAAGCACAAGAGTCTCTGCATGTTGCACTGGTGGTGCATGGAAAGGAATCTCCTTAAACTAAACAGTGCGATCAATGATGAGCTAGTCTGTAGAGGGATCAATCAATTTGTACCCATTCCCATAATCTGGATATCCCACAAAGATGCAAGGTGTGCTCTATGGATCTAAGGCTTTCCTCTTTTTAGAAGGAATATGGGCCAATGCTCTAGATCCAAAGATGTGGAAGTGTGCGACATCTAGTTTGTCACCTGTCCAAGCCTCAAAAGGTGTCCTATCCTCAACAGATCTTTGAGGTGATCTGTTCTGTATGTAAGTGGAATAGTTAAGTGCCTCGACCCAAAGCTTGGAAGGAGTGATCTTGCATGCAACATGCAACTGGTCATCTCCTTGAGAGACTTGTTCTTCCTTTCAACAACTCCATTATGTTATGGAGTGTATGGAACTGTGTGTTGCAACTGGATACCAGCTTCATGACAAAGATTCCAAACATATTTGTTGATATACTCCCCCCCATTGTCTATACGGAGGATCTTGATTTTCTTCCCAGTTTGTGTCTCTACTAAAGCTTTGAAGTATTTGAGATGCTCAAAAACTTCAGACTTTTGTCTGAGAAAATAAACCCAAGTA
Source organism: Picea engelmannii (assembly GCA_009831015.1). Lineage (NCBI taxonomy): Eukaryota > Viridiplantae > Streptophyta > Pinopsida > Pinales > Pinaceae > Picea > Picea engelmannii. Next base: position 8,499 of record WSFP011431879.1, on the reverse strand, counting down.
TAGCGTGAGTAATCATCAATAAATGTAAGAACATACCTTGATTTGTTGATGGATGGATGTGGAAATGGACCAATGATATCACTGTGAACAAGATCCAAGGAATAGGAGGCTCTCCTTGCCTTCCCCTTTTCAAACTTCTCTTCAGGATGCTTGCCAAGAATGTATCCTTCACAAACCCTTTCAAAAAAGTGAATGTTTGGCAAGCCTTTGACCATTCCTTTCTTGGAAAGTCATTGCATGTACCTAAAGTTTAAATTACCAAATATTTCATGCCATACTCTACTACTATCATTAGCATGTTTAAGTAGCAAAGAGGATTCATATTCAGTAAACTTAGTGAACTTATACAACCTTGATTGGTGATCTACCTCACCAACTGCAATAATGGAACTGTCATGCATGTCAAGTACAATAACTGAATCTAATGTAAATTCAACCCTTTTACTTGTTTGAGTGATCTGATAAACTGAGAGTAGATTTATAGAAAGATTTGGAACATGTAAGACATTCTCAAAACTTCCATTAGGGAGTTCCACTCTTCCCTCTCCTGCAACCGCTATTGGAGTATCATCTCCTATGAGAATAGGAGGTCGAGAGCATGAAATCGAAGAAGTAAAAACTTCCTCTTTAGATTCCGTATGATGTGATGCACCAGAATCTATAATCCATGAATCAGATGAGGAATTAATTTCAACCAGAGCATGATGATTACCTTTCTTAGGCGCATGGTTTTCTTCCTTCTTCTTCTTGGCTCATTCAGGAATGAAATCTCCAAGGTCATTCCTCTGAAGTACCTGTGTCATAAGATCGATCTGCTTCTTCATGCATGTGGATTATTCATGATTCGGTTTATTGCAATATGTGCATTGCTTTCCCTTCTTCTTCTTCCCTTTGGAATTTGAAGAATCTTTGGAACCTAGAGAATCTTTGAAGGGTTTGGAATATCCCTCCTTCTTTGACTCTGGATGTAATAACTCCTTTCATTTCTGCTTTGATCTCTGATTGTATGACCATTTTCCATCATGCATGGTGAGTGCATGTGCTTTGGGATATTTCATGAGGCCCATCTGTATGAGTTTTGTTTTCTCTTGTGTAAGAGACTCAATGAACTGAGCCAACGTAGGCATTTTACAATTTGTTCCAAAAATACATCTGCCAGAATGGAAATTGGAGACATATACAGTGTATTCTAGTCCTAGCTTGGCCAAGATTGTTAGAATAAGTTGTTTCTCTTGTGTAGAATTGTCAATACCATATTCACCCAAGCTCAAAATCAAAGATTTAAATTTAGTAAAGAAATCATGTATATTATCAAAACTTTTATGGTCTAAGGTATTCAACTCTACCTCAAGCATATGACCTTGCATCTCATCCTTCTTTCCAAAGAGTCCTTCCAGGGTGGTCCAGATCTCATTTAGAGTCTTGCATGCAACAACATGAAACCATAAATCAGTGGAGATTAACTCAAGAAGTAGTCCTGTGGCCTCATCCTTACGGTTCTCCCATCTCATCTTCTCAATCGCTGATGTAGGTTTTGTTTATGTCGCCATCGTCAAATTATACAGTCATTTTCTTTTGAGTTGGAATGTCGTCTTGGGCTTCCAATCAAAATAATTGTATGGTGTGATGATTACCACCAAGTTTGACTGTATAATAGTAGTCCTACCCATCTCTCCCATTGTTTCTAAGAACCCCTAAAAATTTACTCTCAATCTGCAAGTGAAAAATTAAGAAATCACAACAGAAAGGGCACTTTAAGTGAAAATTCGTATCAGTTTCAAGAGATGATATTCCGACTTACTTTCTGATCAAATGGTGAGGAATCTCACCAAACGGTTGAAAAATCACTTGCAGAATGGGTCGATTTACTTCTCATGAGGGTCGTTTCCTCAAAAAATTAATATTTTGGGAGCAATCACTGCTGAAATGTACGGCCGCAGATTCGTATCAGTTTCAGGAGGCTATCGTGCAGCTTACTTTATGAGCAAACTGTGAAGAATCTCGCCAAACGGTTGAAAACCCACTTCCAAAATGGGTCGATTTACTTTCCCTGCGTTACATTTTCTCAAAAACGTAATATTTTGGGAGGAATAACTGCTGAAAGGTATGACCACAGATTTAACTCGCCGAAACTTTGATTTTCCTTATTCTTTGGCTTGTTTGGCTTGCTCCAAGCAGGATAGCTCTGATACCATGTCAGTGTTTCATGGAAAGTTGCACAAGAGATCTAGATAAAGCATACACAAACAAATTTTATCAAGAAAAAGAAGAGATATACACAATGAAGAATGAGAATCAATGCATATTATTGATCTGATGAATGAGTGAGTGATCTTCACTCATATAGACAATGACATCCTATAATTAGGAATGCATGCATAATAATGATGGTCTAAGATTAGAAATTCTAAATAGAAGTAGTCAGTTAACTCCCACTGAACTAGTGTTAAAGTCTAAAATAGAACTAACCAGTTAACTCCCACTGAACTAGTGTTACTCTCACTGAACTAGTGTGCCGAAAATAGAAATTTCTCCAACATGAATCATTATTGAATTTCCTCTGCAAATTGTTCAAAATTTGAAGAAACTTAGCATTAATGGTATTCTTATCCTCATGAGATATGTTTATCTTTTCATCATCTTCTCTATATATCCACACTTCCTTTTGTATACTTTTTGTTGTCACAAGCAACACTACAGGCTCCACTATGCTTCTATGTTCATTGGAATCCATTTTTACATTTCCCGAAATGATATTTAAAGCTATGATTATATATCTATGGATGTAATAACCTTATGCATCCTCCATATATTTAGTCTTCATTTTTTAATTAGATATGTCCTTCATGTACCTCTAACTCTGCAAAAATGTGCATACAACAATTAATATTAGAATTATGCATATTGTAAAATATTTCATTAAATAGGCTCTATGTTATTCTTCATTGAAATACATGAAGAACATAGATGTACTAATCCAAATTATGATCCTTCATAATAATCTCTTTTGAATCATATTTCCAATGACTATAGCCATGCCTCATTTTGATTCATGAGCTAAAAGTTACAATTTTCTTAATTTTGTCATTTATAATCAATTGTCATGTTCTCACTAGTGCAATCTAGTTGAGAGACCATCTTTTGCTACCTACAATAAAAAATATGTTAGGAACTAGGAATTTTTTTATATCGAGTGTAGATATTATTATTTATGGTGAGTATAGAACAACTTTAATATTGGTGATCTGATCCTTTAGTCAAATTTTATAGCAATTTGGAATTGTCACTTTGCTCTTTTTACATTTTCTTCAGACTTAAATTTTTTAGCAAAACTGAATATCTCCCAAACTGAGCAATTTTGGAAGAAATTTACTAACAAAAAATTGTATGGATTGATGAGGAGGTAAAATTTCAAGTAAATAATTTTTCTAGATTTGTGGTATGGGATCTCTTTTTCTCCGAAGATCTCCAAAATCCCCCAAAAGTGGCAAAAAATAGTTGATTTTGCCAAAACCTCCACTCCAAAACCTTCGGAATTTGGTCAAAATCCCAACCAAATATATTCATGTTTGATTTTTGGGCTCACTATATAAATCACATCCCCATCCAAGTCCTTGTCATTGAGCACCACCTTGTTCTTCAAAAACCACTAATTTTCTTTTTCTAGAAAACTGAGGCAGAAATGACCAATGAGCCTCACTAACATTTTTGTATACATCCTTACTGTAGACGCACCCTTTAAATTTCATCTAATTTTGAGTTGTTATACTCCTATTATGGTCAAAACAACTTTTTGGCTCCAGATTTTTTTTTAAAATTAAAAAAGCCATCATTTTGTTGATGTGGGAATATGGTTGACATGACATGAAACATGGTTACTGATATGGTTTTAATGTCCACCTATCATCCTCTAATTCAGCCATGTCGTCATTTCCCTTTACCTTCATCGACGATCAAAGTATTTCCTTTATTGGCGATCTGAATATTTCTCCTTTCGACGGTCCGAAGATTTCTTCTTTTGACTAACCCTGAAATTTGTCCTATTGGTGAACCCCCAAAAAATCTCCTTCCATCGGTGAACTCCTGAATTTGTTCTTTCAATAGTTTGAAAAATTTATCCTTTGGAAATATAAAAAATTCTTCTCCATCGACAATCCACAAAGTGCACTTCGATGAACTACAAAAAGATTTCTTTGACAAACTCAACTTTTGTCTTTTCTAAAAACTCCAAAATTCTTGTCCATCGCCAATCTATAGAATACACTTCGACGAACTACAAAAAGGTTTTGTCAGCGGACTCTAATTTTTTTCTTTTCGACAAACTCTGAAATTCTTATCCATTGTCAACCTATAGAATGCACTTTGGTGAACTACAAAAAGGTTTCTTTGGTGGACTCCAAATTTTGTCTTTTTGGCAAACTCTGAAATTCTTTTTCGATGAACCAAAGTTTTCGCTACTTCGTCGAATTTCACCGAACTCTAGATTTCTTCTTTGGTGAACTAATTTTTTAACACTTTACCAAACTTCGCCAAACTTCAGATTTCTTCTTCGACGAACTAAGTTTTTCTCACTTTGCCAAACTTCACCAAACTCTGTATTTCTTCTTCAGCGAACTAAGTTTTTTTAGACCAAGCTGAGATGAATCTCGACCATTGATCTCAATATCAATGTGATCTAGGTCGTTGATTCTCCAAACTTCACAATTGCCATGAAAACATTAAATTCAACCTTCCATCCTAAATTTACTACATGACTTGCAGATTGATGCAAGTAATCATCTTTTTCACAATTTTAAGTGCAAATTTGACTTGAATTTGCTTAAAAATGTGAGGATTTTACTTTGATTTTGCAAATTTCCCCAAATTTGATGCAGATAAAAATTATGCAACAATGAAGTTATCAAACTTGCACTTGTCTTTGGCCCATATAGGTCTAGTGTTGAAACCTTCACTTTGATACCAATTTGTAACATACCCAATTGCCTCGTTGGGACATGATACTAAACAAATCGACATAATACATAAATCTGATACCCATTTAATATGAACGCATCCACACAACATAACCAAAAAAGACTCATGTGACTATAAAATTTTTTAAACTTGTGCGTGTATATTATTTAAGCATGCATAACAACATTCAATCACGTAAAACACAAATTAAAATGAAACATATACACACAACATTTAACAGTAAATAACGTAGTGGTAAAAACACTTATCTTTCAAAAAACAATTACACAACCGGTTGTAGATGTCAGGAATTCCACTCAACCATAGACTTTGTTGTTCCAATTCTCTTAGTAGCAAGTCACGCCTTAGCTATGGATATGAATCCACAAGGATGGACATGATCCTATGGGTGTCTGTAGTCCACTCAACCAACCCAAAACTCACTAAAACATAATGACATGACTCCTACAACAATTCCAACCACCTAACTCTCTCTTCCCCATCAACTTGCACAACCTAAGGAATGATATTTCCTTCTCTACACCACAATCCCTCAAAAAATATCTATTCCCTCTAGGGCTCCATCACAGATAGACCAATAATCTCTCTACTGGGAGCTCCAGGAAATACAACTGTAATAGGAGTGCTCACAACAACCTTTACACATGATATTTCCATAATTTCTCACCAGAAATCACTCATAGGCATAACAACCTCATTCCCCCATGTAATTCCAAGATTTAGCATGTTGTCTACAATGCCCTCTATGGTTTTCCACTCTTCCCCGACACTAACTTCGATTTTTCTCCTCCTCTTGTTATGAAAGTATGCTATATACATTTTCCAAAAACATTGTCTACTTTCCTACTCAAATTTCTTTTTTTTCTTTTTCCTCCATGCTTGCTTGACTCTCACACTTCCCCCAAAGATGATTACACTCAACCCATGATGTGATAATTGAGTGGTTGACTTTCTCACCCAACCTCTTACATGAATTAAATAATTGAGCGCTTAATAATTCAAAGGGATAAATAGCTAAATGAAAAATTGATAATGAAGGTATCTTAAGACTCAAGGCATGTGGAAACCCCTCAAAACCCTCATTAATCCCCCTCTCTTGTGGAATCATAGCCACCCATTACTTCAGTCCTTGCAAATTTGTAGTCGACAATGTATTTCATTTTATTATTTTTCAATGTTCAATGTTTACATATTACATCTCTTGGCCCCTGATTGTTCATAATATTTAAAAATATACAATTCTACTTTGGGGATCAAAATTGAGGCGTTACATGCCTCTTTATCACTCATACCTTTCTCCACACATTGCATTTTCTACCCTCCTTTACATTATTTACTCCACATTGCACCACATCACTACATCATCAACCTATCTATGAATAGAATTCTTGTGCGGGTGTGGAATGTGGAACCTACATACCCTTTGTCTTTCCCTCACCTCCATACAAGACTTAAGAACTAGACAACAAAGTTGATAGGTAGAAAGAAGATCACAAGTGGAAAAGTAGACAAAGGACACATGGCATGTGGGCCCATTTTCAAATTAAAAGCATAGGTACCCATTTTTCAACATGGAGTATGCCATCATATATGAACAAAAGCTTTGTTGTGCTGTTTTGGAGGAGAATGAATGAAAATTCGCAATGCATAGGATATTTGGTGTGCATCTGTATTTTGATCATAGGTAGGAGAAATGATGATGATAAGGATAGGTTTAATGCATGGAATGATCAATTTTGACATTGTCAAAGTTGTTTATCACAAGATATTCAATGCAATAATGGACCAAATTTATTGTAAAAAGGTTGATCAAATTTGATCTTACCTACAAAGATATTTAATCATAGATTGAGGAATTTGTGTTGAGGACATATGATCCCTGCCTATTAGTGTTTTGAGTATAGAAATTGGGGGAAAATGATATGATTGTGCTTTTCATACTTCTCAGTTTTTTGTAAATTAAATTTTTGTTTCAAGATTGTTGTCAATGATATGGTGTAACTGATTGATTTCGTATCAACATTGGAGATCATCCATATCGAGGTCAAGTTTGTATAAGATTGAGTAATGATATTATTACTATCCCTTTCTATGAACCTTTAGAGGTCATATTTAGTGGTTGTTTTCACCCCTGAATCAAAAAATGGCACTACCAGAAGCACCCTTTTTTTGGAGGGTGGTTAAAATTGTAACTTGTTTGAAATTGCAACCTTGATGTTTGATACCATTATGGAAAATTGACTCTCGAATCGAAAAGTGATACTTCCGGTAGCATCAATTTTATTTTTGGATTTAAAATTATGACTTGATCGAAACCATCACCTCGACGATCATTACCATTACAAAAAAAATAGTTAAAATTGACTCCTACATGGTATTAGTTGAAAATTTATTTATCAATTACTTTTTATTTTTTATTTTAATTTACATTAAAAAGAAATAATTTGGAAAATAAAAACACTCAGTAAACAATTTAAAAAAAATACTACCTTTTAAAATAAAATATGAATAAGACTTATGAATTTATTTGAATACTTCCTGAAAGGGCACTTTTAGGGCATTGATTGACAGCAGCTGAATCCGAGCAGGGTAGATAGCCTCTGTGGTCAGAAGAGAAAAAATCGAGAGCCTGAATGCTTGATATATTTTAATATCGACATAATGACGAGTGTGCCCAGGGGTTTTTAGAGAAAAAGTACAGAAAAGACAGATGACCGGAGACCGGGAGGGTCAAAGCAACTCTTTCTAAAGGAAGGAATTAGTATTCGTGGACGGCTTCTGAAAGACCGATTTCATGGGCTTTAACTAAAGATAAATGGGAGTATAGAGCAAGTCCTGTATACGACTAGACCTGCGAAGAGGGATATTTCTATCTATCAGTTTATATTAAAGAGCGACCTGCCCTTATTTTCTTTTTGGCAAGAGTCCAGACTTCTCCGTGTTCACTCCATGGTGGATCGAGTTTCCCGAGTCTAAGCACAAATAGCTAGGGTAGCAGTGGTAAATACAGGAGCAGAACCATTCATTGGAGATACAGACCCTGTCAGTTGCCCAAGTGGTATTTGACCCGGAACCAGTTGCACTTTGATGCACTAAGAATTCTGTGGGTAATCCCACTCTCAACTGTATTATTATTTTAGCTTAATCAGAAGTAAGAAGAACTCCTTAACTTTAGATTTATTTAAACCCCCTTGAAAGAAAAGAAAAGGGAGATGTGAAAAGGGGGATAGAGATAGAGCTCTTAGGGGAAGGTGAGTTACAGCCACCTAATCCATCAGGCAGTGGGAAAGCTTCAGGGTGGAAGGAAAATGCCTCTGAACCACTCTAAACGAGGATCGTAGATATATAAAATTTCATTTAATAAGGTTTTTTATATCGACCAGAACACTCCGTGCATCGGGCAACCCAACGACGAAACTTTAGGGGTTGAGTCTTTAGCCCCCCTCCACCTTTAGTTTAATACGGTGGACTAGACTTTAGACACTTCTTTTTTGGATATGATTTTCACCCCACCCTTCCCAACTC
>ML866496.1:8963-21536 GCA_009831015.1 Picea engelmannii | reverse complement strand
TTACACATTCTAAGGTTTTATGGTAACAGTCCAATCTGGCTTTATGGGCGGCTAGCCAGTCCATACCAATCAACAGATCATATGATCCCAGGGGTAATATGTTAAGGGTTGCTTGGGTGGGGAATTTACCCAACATTAAATGGCAGGTTGGTATGACCTCTGCTACCCTTCTTTTGGTGCCAGTGGCTAACTGTACCAACCATGGTTTGGTAGGTTTATGTGGCTGTAATTTACACTTATCAACAGTCTTAGGGGCTATATAACTCAAGTTTGAACCATGGTCAATCAGAATAGACACTAGATGGTTGGAAATCATACCTTCTATTTCCACCACTGAAGCTTGGTGGTCGGCTTGGTTATTATCCAAGGCTGCATAAATTTGCAGCACACTCCCGACCACATCATTGACGGTGGTGGCTTCCTGGATGCGGTAAATTTTCCGACTATTCTGTTGTCGGTGTGGACAGTCTCTCAGTAGATATTCTTCTTCGCAACCCAACATTTCAAAGGTTCTCTCTTTGGGTTATCAACCATCACTGGTACAGATCCAGAGGTTTTATTTCCGCCCAAGGAGGGAAAGTTCTGCTGGTGTACACTCTGGGCTGGGAAGCTCATCCTTGAGTTCTTCTTATAGTTCTTAAATCTTGGGGATTTAATCCCCTTTCTCTGAAATCCCGAACTATTCTTCGGTTTCCAGCCTTCGCGAGGTTCTGTTCGATGTCCAAACTGTTCGTGACAATATCTTGCCTTTCAGATAGTGCCTTCTAGGGTCTTTGGCTCATCAAATTCAATTCTGTTTCGATAGTCCTTAGGTAGTCCGCTGATGAAACGTTGCACCTTTGCCTTTTTTGCTTTTATATAAGGTACATAGCTTAGCAACTCGAGGAATCTGCTGACATATTCCTCTATAGTGAGTTGCCCCAATTTGAGTTCATAGAATTCTTTAGTCTTTTCGTCGAAATATTTTTCCGACAGATACTTCTTTCGGAAGTATTTCTCAAACTGTTCCCAAGATAGGTCCTCTTCGCGAACCCCTTTCACATTCTTAAGGTCTTCCCACCAAATGGAAGCCTTTCCATTCAAGTTGAAGGTGGTCGCTCGGGCCTTCAAATTTTCTGAGAAGTCATGGACTCTGAAATACTTCTTTAGTCCAAGCAGTCAGGCCTCTGCTTCCTCTCCTTTCTTTATTTCACCATCGAAGGAGGGTGGTCTGGCCTTCCTGAATTTTTCGAATTTATGACCCTTGGAAAGCTTTCGCTTCTTCTGTCGTCTTCGGGAATAAGAACTAGTTCTGCTGCTAGAAGAGCCCTCCGAACCGCCAGCTTCCTTCCCAAAGGAATCGTCCGCCGCTTGTCCTTTACCTCTGGGATGGACCTTTTTCGAGGTGCTCCTCTCAGTGTGGCCACTGATATGACCATGTTTCTGTATTTCAGGTTCATGCTGCATTTGTCTTTGTAGGTCGGATAAGCTCTGCAGTAAAACTACGTTAATTTCTGTTTGCTTCTCTTGTTCTTTCATCATCCTCTCATTGTCAGCCTTGCAACTTTGTAATTCGACCATGAGGCTCCTCACAGTCTCGACTAGATCTGGAGGGGTCCCTACTGCCCTCCTTTCGTTAGTCTCTTCGTCTCTATTGTGGGAGCCTTCCCCCACCTCTTGGTGAGTCACCATTCTCTACGTTTGCAATTTCCCGAGGTTGATCTTCCGCTTTGTGTGCAAAAGAAAAACACTGGTTGTTAGTCAATGTTTATATTCATTTATAACCAGTACATAATTCATATTTTTCACATGCACACGCACAATAGGAGTTTTCATTCTTAACCTCGACTTGTGATTAAGGGGGTTAAGATAGAGGGTTACTCTTTTTAGGAGTACTCCAAATGGATTTTCTGCGCAACTCGTTTGTGAGCCCAAGTAGGCCAAGTGTTGTAACCATGCTCTGATACCAATTTGTCACACACCCACCACGGGGCTATAAAATTTTCGGCTTTTCCTTCTCTTCTCCGAGGAACAGAATCCCCGAATTCCTTTCGGGCTTGTTGCAGACCCTATCATCCCTTATCCGTACCTATATGATCATCGACGATGACCACAGGCCTTATCGGAGAGGTGCTCCAGGCTTTCGCGATTCGGGAAATCGCGAAGCATTTATTCTCGGTTCCTTGACTTTCGAGGTGCCGAAACCCAAAGGGAACCAACAGTTCGTCACAATTAATAATGCCTCGGATTGAAGCCTGACACTCCACTTTTCGGGGTTTTGCATATCGGGTTTTCGCGGTATAAGAGGGCGAGGGACTCCTACCCTTCAGTTTCCCAGGTGCCGAAACACCAAAGACCCTGTATCTGCCAAACTCATTTCGGGGTTTCATCCATCGGAAATTTGTGTCTAGCGAACACGAGGAAAATTGACCTTTGGAGATCCCGGGTACTGAAACGTCGAAACACCAAAACCATGTGTGCTAATCCATTTCGGGATTTCGCGATATGCGAGGACAGGAGGATTTCGCACCTGGTTTTCCTGGGAGCCAAAACTCCAAAACATCATAACCTGTCCACGCTCTATCATTTCGGGATTTCATAAGTCGAGATTTTGGGCTACGCGAAGACAGGAGGTCTCGCATCTGGGCTTCTTGGGTGCCGAAACTCCGAAACATCCAAACTCTAGACACGCTATGCCATTTCGGGGTTTCGCAAGTCGGGATTTCGGGACTGGCGAGTACAAGAGACTGCCTCTAGATATCCCGGGTGCCGAAACACCGAAACAATAAGTTCTAGTCACGCTTATACCTTTTCGGGGTTTCATACTTCGGGGTTTCTTGTCTGGCGAGTACAAGGGATCTTACCCTTAGGTATCCCGGGTGTCGAAACACCATAACTCATCCGCGCTATTGTCATTTCGAGGTCTCATCCATCGGGCTTTCGCGATATGCGAGAACAGGAGGTCTTGCACCTGGGTTTCTTGGGAGCCGAAACTCCGAAACACCGAACTCTAAATACACTATACTACTTCGGGATTTCGCAAGTCGGGATTTCGGGACTTGCGAGTGCAAGGGAACTTGCCCTTAGGTATTTCGGGTACTGAAACACCGAATCTATACGCGCTAAGCCATTTCGGGATTTTGCAAGTCGGGATTTCGGGACTTGCGAGTGCAAGGGAACTCGCCCTTGGGTATCCGGGTACCGAGACACCGAAATGCCGAATCTATACGCGCTAAGCCATTTCGGGATTTCGCAAGTCGGGATTTCGGGACTTGCGAGTGCAAGGGAACTCGCCCTTGGGTATTTCGGGTACCGAAACGCCGAATCTATACGCGCTAAGCAACTTCGGAAATTCGCAAACCGGGTTTTCGAGATATGTGACGACAGGTCTCGCACCTGGGTTTCCCGGGAGCCGAAACTCCGAAATACCAAACTCCAAACGTGCTCCACTATTTCGGGGTTTCCTCCATCGAGATTTCGCGGGTTGGGTTTTCGAGACTGGCGAATACATGGGGCCCGCACTTAGGTACCCCGGGTGCCGAAATTTCGAAATATAACAACTTCTCCAAACTCTATCTTTTCGGGATTTAGCAAGTCGGGATTTCGGGACTTGCGAGTACAAGGGAACTCGCCCTTGGGTATTCCGGGTACCGAAACACCGAAATATCGAAGTCTAAAAGGACCATTCTCTCTTGTGCAGGGTCTTAAGACTTACGCCATAAAAATCCTTCAGCAGATCCTTGGATAAACTTTCAAAAGGGTGTCCCTGTGGGGAGATCTATCCAGGGCATTACTTGAGACAAATAAGGAAATAAATTTCCCGAGAACGGACTTGAAAACTGAATCCGTTCAAAAAATATATATATATATATATATATATATAAGCCATAGGTGGTCTTTCCAATATAAGCATGCAGTCGAAATATATATATATATATATATATATATATGTGTGTGTGTGTGTGTGTGTGTGTATGAGCCATAGGTGGTCTTTCCAATATAAGCATACAACGACCATTTCTGATCAAAACACCATACAGACAGTCTTATACTGAAACCATTCATGATTGCACAAACCATGAGCATATATATATATATATATATATATATATATATATATATATATATGAGCCATAGGTGGTCTTTCCAATATAAGCATACAACGACCATTTCTGATCAAAACACATACAGACAGTCTTATATTGAAACCATTCATGATTGCACAAACCATGAGCATACATGTCAAAATATTAATTTCAAGATACGAGATATAACATTTATCAGAAAAACACCAGGTTTGATGCAATTGCTGAGAGGGGTGTTCGTTTCCACCCAACCGTCGGCTCAGCAATTCCGAATGGATTTACCACTAGCCACTCTCGAGCTTAGACCACGATGCTGTGAGACTGAGTCTCTGTTCGTCAGAAGTCGAGAACGAAGGTTACTCTCCTTCTTCTCTGCTTATCAATCACTTTGTATATTTTTCCAGAGTCCTTTCGGTTTCTCCCCTCTTGCGATCTCTGTCGCGACTGCCCCCCTTCCACACCTCTTTCCTGCTTTTTCTTTTCCGGCGAGGTTGCGTGTGGCACAAACTTCCCCGTGGTGGTCAGGTTTGAGGCTTCCACGGATGGGCGGTTCACCCCCATCCCTCATTAACTCATGAGGAGCCTTTTCACCTACCAACCTGGCGAGTAATTCATTTCGGGGCAAGCGAGCCGCTCTTGATCTTCAGGCCAGTGAAGACCAAATACGGTATTGGTTTCAGTGGAAGTTAACGCCACCATTCTAGGTGCCTTCCACCACCTTTCATCAACCATCGTGGTCCCTTTTCAGCACATCCCCCTCCTAGCAGTCCTGCAACATATATTCATAACAGTATTTACATTCGTCGACCTTTTATACTAAGGTCCATTCAAAATCACACATTCACATCTTGAGTCTGCCATAGTTCTTGGCTAGTATAGTTATTTTTACAGACTGGGGGAAACAGGGTGTTACATGTTTGGCTTGGTTGTACGGACTGGACGACCGACTGTATGGACTGAATCGACTTGTTTGTATGGTCTTGTTTGTACGACTGTTCATAAATGTTTTGTATGGTTGTACGGAACTGTACAGATCCTTGTATCGCCTCTATCTGCTGCTTGGATTCACCTCTGCCTGAATTCCTGCTCTCTCTCTCTCTCTAAGCGCTCAACTTGCTCAACTGTTCATGTGTATGAACTCCCTTTCTGGACTTGTCTTTATACTTTTAGCTGAGACTAAAACCCTAATCTATTTTTGAGATTACTCCAAGTCTAAGTCATGCATGCATGAAATACACATTTTAGACTCAACAACTAAATATAAGACTTTAGACTTTTTTACTAAAGTGAATGACAAAATAGAATTATTTTTCAAAAATAGAAATATCTTGAACTGCTTCTCGCATGTTCACACTGAACCTGTGTGGAAGTTCCCGTTCAAGCTATATTTCTCAACACTCCCTCTTAGCAAGGAAGGAATTTAAGCATAGAGGGGCTTCCACAGTGCAACATATTAGATATCATTTTCGGGATTAATTGCATAGTGTAAGTCATTAATCTATGATCCATATCCATGAGTATTAGTTGCAACTGACCAATAATTCTCTTGATTTGAATAGTCCACTTAATGGGATTAAAACCAGTGAAATGAATCGCATAGCATCAATCATCACTTCCGGGGCTTGCACCCGGTAACCAAGACTTCCCAGGTGGTCACCCATCCCAAGACGCCTCTTGCTCAAGCGCGCTTAACTGTGGAGTTTTCCCCACAATCAAGCCCACTTAGCTTGCTACCCCATTTGCAAAACCTTAGCAAGTATTGTGCCTTACGAACTATCCAGGTAGAGCTCCCTTCACTCTTATTATTTAAGCATAGAGGGGCTTCCACAGTGCAACATATTAGATATCATTTTCGGGATTAACTACGTAGTGTAAGTCATTAATCTATGACCCATATCCATGAGTATTAGTCGCAACTCATCGATAATTCTCATGATTTGAATAGTCCACTTAACACTCATTGCATCGGGTGATGCTCACAAGGGTGAAGAAATGGGATTGAAACCAGTGAAATGAATCGCATAGCATCAATCATCACTTCCGGGGCTTGCACCCGATAACCAGGACTTCCCATGTGGTCACCCATCCTAAGACGCCTCTGGCTCAAGCACGCTTAACTGTGGAGTTTTCCCCACAATCAAGCCCACTTAGCTTGCTACCCCATTTGCAAAACCTTAGCAAGTATTGTACCTTATGAACTATCCAGTTAGAGCTTCGTTCACTCTTATTATTTAAGCATGGAGGGGCTTCCACAGTCCAACATATTAGATATCATTTGCGGGATTAACTGCGTAGTGTAAGTCATTAATCTATGATCCATATCCATGAGTATTAGTCTTAACTGACCAATAATTTTCATGATTTGAATAGTCCACTTAGTACTCATTGCATCGGGTGATGCTCACAAGGGTGAAGAAATGGGATTGAAACCAGTGAAATGAATCGCATAGCATCAATCATCACTTCCGGGGCTTGCACTCGGTAACCAAGACTTCCGAGGTGGTCACCCATCCCAAGACGCCTCTGGCTCAAGCGCGCTTAACTGTGGAGTTTTCCCCACAATCAAGCCCACTTATCTTGCTACCCCATTTGCAAAACCTTAGCAAGTATTGTGCCTTATGAACTATCCAGTTAGAGCTCCCTTCACTCCCTTCACCCGATGCAATGAGTGCTAAGTGGACTATTCAAATCATGAGAATTATTAAACAGCTAATGTTATAGATTTGCAAGAACAACTTCAACAATGGCCTTCCAAAGGTGCACCACTTCAACTATCACAAATCAACAACAATGACATGCAACCATTACACGATAGAATATAGCAATAGCCTTTTCACACAAACCTAATATTGAACGATGATGAACAACAAATGGCAAGGAGGGTTTCACCTCAACCTTATTCATTCTTTGAAGCAAAATTGCTGGTCTTCAAAAGATCATTGCAATAGATTTGCAAGAATAGCTTCAACAATCCAATACATCCATGAAAATGCAAAAGAAGATGATGAACCTCACACTTACAAGTTCTTTAACTTTATCCTCCAATAAATCTTCACTAAGCATGGAGGGTATCTCCCTATCAATCCAAGCATGCTAAACAATTGAGAGAGCTTCTCTTAATATAGAGTTCTAGTTCAATCTCTCCTACAATAAAATATAATTAATTGATTTCTAGATCCACTTTTCTCTCCTGGAACAACTAATAAATTACATGCACAATAAGTCTCTTCTATGAGTGTGCTCCTCAACAAATAATATAATATATATGGAAGAAGCTTGGAATGAGTCTTGATGCTAGTTGTCACCTTCCTATGCAAAACGCCTCCATGAAAGATCCTTCTTTGACCATGCGCTAGTGTTTGTTGTGCCACTTGTCTTAATTCTCCTTTGAGCACTCTTCAACATAGCTACTATATAATCACTCCTAATAAAATAATGATAAATGCCTAGTCAATGGGAGCACTCCTCAAGGTAGGGCATTACTAAGGCCTTGTTGAATGTGCCAGTTGCCATGTGTCTCCTCCCTTGGAGTGCTCTTCAAGAGGCTCACCTTCCAAACCATGACCAATAAAATATGCATATAAGACCATGTCAAGGGAGCGCTTAACAAGGTGGACTAATCTTCCTTGGGATGATGAAATGATGCCAAGTGTAGCAAGATGATCTCGGGTGCTCCTCAAACCAAGTCAACAACCTCCTCAAAAAGTGGATCTCATAGGTGAATGTAGAAGAAACAATCCATTGGTTGTTATAACAACCTCCTCAAGGATGGGATGACCTCAGAACATGTGCCTCAAGTGTGGATCCACGTGCCACTAGCCACCAATTGCTTGGAGCGCTAATCAAGAAAACCATCTCCAATAAAGTAATGATAAAGACTACGTCAAAGGGAGTGCTCTCCAAGGAATGTACTTATTTCTGCTTGGGATGCTAAAATAATGCCAAACATTCTCCTTGAAGTTAGGGTGCTTCTAAAAAAGTGTGCTTTGACCTTGATTCAAGTGCATTTATGTCCCACTCATCTTCTAAAATGGTCCCAAGAATAGTGCGCCTTAGGAATGTGTGCAAGGGGTTGGACACCCTCATAATGAATACAACAATCCTCCATGTGTAACCTTTTGACCAAGCCTTTCTTTAATAGATGATGGATGGTGGAAGTCTCTCGGGTAGAGTGCCCCTCAAATCATGCTAACAAACTCCTCATAACGTTGATCTCATGGATAAGTGTGCAAGGAAATGTCCATTAGTTGTTAAAAGAACCCCTTGAGATAGGGCGACCATGAAAATTTGTGTCAAAAGATGTGGATCCACGTGCATGACCATCAAATGTCCTCCAAACAATGCCTCAAGATGGAGCTCTTTAGGGATATGTACCAAAACGTGTGGAGCAGTCCCTCCAAAGGTGCAACACCTCATCAATATATGACATCAAACTCTAAGAATCCCTTAGTTGATGGGCGTTCCTCTAAAAAAGTGTGCAAGGACAAGTGTGAATGCAATAATATGCCCATCCAACACTTAATATGCAAAGCTCTCCTTAAACTCTCCAATATCTCTCTACATGGCATGCCTCCAAATATGTGAATGGGCTTCGGTCCTCAGGGAATGTGGGATGCTCCTCAAAAGTAGCCAACAAAGAAACATGCATCAAAACATGCATAGATGCCTCAAAAGTGGTCCTCAATGAGAGAATACAAATCATAAACTGCAACCAAGGCCTCCAAATCAAATCATCCACAAACAACCTGCTTAAGAAGGTCTCCAAACAATGGAAAAAGTCTTCATGCATCATGAGTGGTAACATGGGGGAACTTATTGAAGATGCATGAAACCTCAGACAAAGGTAGAGCGTTCTTCCTTAAAAAACATGTTATTCTCAATTCAAATGGGGGGATTTTACTCCTTGCTAGATCATTTGCTAAAAATTAAGGATATAAGAGATCAATTGAAATCAATTGACAAGATAATGGAAGAAGAAGATATGGTGGTTATAACTTTGAAAAGTTTGCCTTCTTCCTATGCAAATTTTATTGAGACCTTGAATATTAATAGTATTTATAAAGATCTAACATTTGAGCAGTTGACCACTAAGCCCTTGCAGCATCATAGATGGAAAAGGTAGCATGGGAATACCAGTGTTAATGAGTCTTCTGAGGTAGCACTTGCAACGAAGTTTAAGAGCGAGGGCGGTAAATAGAATGAAGAGAATGATGGTAACTCTTCCGAGTCAGGTAAAAGTAGAAAAATAATTAAACGCTTTTATTGTGGAAAATTAGGGCATATAAGCAGAGTTTGTAGGAAGTGGTTGTGGGATGAAAAACACAGCTAAGAGCATTATTTTGATGATCAATCTGGAAACAAACATGCTAACGTGGTTGAACACAAGGAGGAGGAAGAGTTCCATGTGTTCATGGCCAGAAACAAGGATTCAAAGAGTGGTAAGGTTGGTTGGTATGTTGATACAGGAGCATCTAGACATTTAGTGGAAATATTGATCAGTGTTGTCAGACTCTTTTTGGACTCCTGAGTATCGTCGAGTCTTGCCGAGTCACTGCTGAAAAGAGTAACTCCAGAGACTCTTCTTTCATACTCCCCACTTGCCAGACTCCTCTGAAACTCTCCAGACTCCTTTGAAGCTCGCCAGACTCCTCTGAAACTTGCTAGGCTCCTCTGAAACTTGCCAGATCATATTTTGATTATTTTTTCTCTTTGCCGAGTCCAAAAAGAGTCATCCCGAGTCTGCCGAGTCTTCTAGAGTCACAGGCCAGCCGAGTCTTAAAAGTGTCCAAGTCTGACAACATTGATATTGATTGCTATGGTGATTTGGTAGAGGATAAATCTCATTTTGATTCTATTGTGTTGTGTGGCAGTGAAGAATACAAGGTTAGAGGAAAGGGAAATATCCTGCTTCTGCTGAGAGGTAAAAAGGTAATAATTAAAGATGTCTATTATGTTCCTTGTTTGGAGAAAAATCTACTTTCCATAAGAAGCATGCCATATGTTCTATGATATCAGGGTCTCACAAAAAGGTCTATGCACTAGAGCAGTTAGAGTCTGATTTTGGTTCCTTTATCGCAAGATACAACACTCTGCATCTTATCACAAGATACTTTTGAAACAGAATATTTATATATAATTGCATTTATTATTCTCCTCTCTAAAAAGACAGGGTAGTTTTCACAAATGCATAATCACGAGCATTAGTCCTTGCCCTAAAATTGGTGATCATAAGCTTGTACTGGTTCTACTTCCAAATTGATATAAAAGGTATGACTGGCAGCATGTGAGTGATCTGCATGACTGGCACTATACAGGTGACCTTGCATGACTGGCACTGTATGATTTTCTTGCATATAAGAGTGTGACTGGCACCATATGAGTGACTTGCATACAAAATAAGTACTGCATGAGTACTGAACTTTCTTTCATTTTATATGAGTGGGGTGATCATGATAAGGATGTGAAACCACATATTCATGAGCTAGGATCATGTCTGACTTTTGCTGCATGAATAATGGCGATGAATGTCAAGTAGCGCTGAATGTGTGTCCTTTTCCGCATGGTGAGGTTTGGTGTCGGGCATCTTTCATCCCTCTCGAGATTACCAGTATGGTGGATGATTACTAAGTACCCCGGTTGTCCAAGTAGGGAGCAATGGATGCTAATCACTCTGTTTCTATGTAAATGTACATGTATATGAAGTTGTGGTTATAGGGTGTCAAGGAGACCAATCTGTAGCAGCTAGGTATAATAGATAGTGATTTACCTTTGCCTTTGGTCTTCATTCGTTCATTTTAGGTGTTCCAATTCTTATGTATTTACCAATGCCTCTTTAAAATCTGTGACTGTCAAGAATGTCATTTGGAAGTAGCATCCTCGAGGTTATGTTTTGAACTGTTAAACACATGTGGAAAAGTATCTACTAATACAGTTATTCCTTATATTGTATGTTGATGATGCTGGTGGAGTTGCAAGAATTAGTATATAGCCTTTTCGTCAATTGCACACTTTCCAATTTTGCAGGAAGATTGACAAAAAACTTTCATACTGTGTGCTTGGGCTGATATAATACACATGCCTTGGAAATTGTTTTTACATGCACTTTTGATTGTTGAGCGTCTGGTTAATGAAATTATGTTTTGATATCTCAAAAGAGTGAAGACCCTGCTTACATGGTTTTGTTGTGTGTTATACAGGTATACATATGACTAGTTTTCTTTTTCTTAAATTTGATCATATGTGTCTAGTTATGATGTTGTCAGTGTGGCTAATATGTTGGCAAATTATGTCAAAATACTGTTTCATCAGCACTATTGTCCAAAAGTGCCGAATCAATTGTTGAAGCCGTCCTCCGAAGGGATCCATTTGAAGGTGAATTTATTCAAGCAGTTCAAGAAATTGTCCACTCTTTGGAACCGGTGTTGTCCAGGCAGCCCCAGTAAGTTTCTTTTTCCTTGTAAGTTAATAAAACTTTTGTATGGTCCACTGATATAACCATCTCCATTAGTTTTAATTCCAGTAATTAGTTGGAAGTGGATGAGGGGCATTCATGCCTTCAGTTTCCCTCAAAGATGTTCCTTAGCTTCTGAAAATGACATTTTGCAGCAATTAAGTTGAGAGATTTGATGAAATCTATTTTTTAAATAGAAGTTATCTGTTCTGAACATTATAATTATTTTGGTCAACAGATTTGTCAACATCCTGGAGCGCCTTTTAGAACCTGAAAGAACGATAATTTTTCGTGTTCCTTGGACTGATGATAAGGGTGACATGCATGTGAATAGAGGTTACCGTGTCCAGTTCAGCCAAGCCCTTGGTCCTTATGAGGGTGGCCTCCGTTTTCATCCTACAGTTAACTTGAGTATCATGAAATTCCTGGGACTTGAGCAAGTATGAAGCAAGCCTCTGATTATGACCTGAACTTATATGCTTTTTCTCATTTAACTTGAGATTTGAAAAGGGATAAATGAATCATTTATAACATAGATTTTGTGAACTATGGATCCTAAAAATTATTGGTCTGAGATACTTTGGATCCGAAGAGATTAGAAGCGACTAAGAGTCAAGACATGTATACTTGTATAGGAATTTATTTTTTGGAAATTTATTTTTTGAATGAGTTAATTGAGCTTATAGTAAACCTTTCCATTGTTCCATACCCTCTACTATATAGATATTTTATGATTTGAATCAGTCTATGGGGTTAATTTTTGTTTTGGCATTTTGATTACTTTGTATTTTATTGAATTGTAAAGCATGGAAACTGTAATATACTAATTAATATGAAATATAGTTAATAATTATTATCTAGAGTCATGTCCTGGAATGGTGTAGCCATGCCTTTTATGTCCTATATATATGACAGTCTTCTTGACTACAAATCATTATATCTTGCAAGGAGGATAAAAGACGATGAAATGTACCTTCTCTGACATCCCTTTCTGGCGTTTTTCCACTGGAATCCAGTAAAATTTGGTTTTGCATTGCTGGAATGGTGAAATCCAGTTGT
>ML866493.1:11443-32979 GCA_009831015.1 Picea engelmannii | reverse complement strand
TTTAGAGTTAGGGTTAAAGGTTTATGATCAATGTTATCTCCCAATAAAATTTCATTTTATTTAAGTCTTAGGTGGTTGATTGAGTCTTTATTTTCCCGATTCATTCAATAAATAAGTCCTTTATTCAGTCTATTCATCAAAATTCTAGTCATGAATATGGTGACTAAGGGGTCATGATGATCTTTGTCCTAATTCTTTTTTTCAAAATCAAATGTAAGTCTGAGTCATTATGGTTTCAAGAGGAGCATGTGATGTAA
Source organism: Picea engelmannii (assembly GCA_009831015.1). Taxonomy (NCBI): domain Eukaryota; kingdom Viridiplantae; phylum Streptophyta; class Pinopsida; order Pinales; family Pinaceae; genus Picea; species Picea engelmannii. The sequence goes on along the minus strand of ML866493.1, from coordinate 32,722 downwards.
AAATTCAAGTTGTAAGCATGATTGTAAATTTTGTCACCTTTTGAGTTTAAAAAAACATCATAACTCATTCAAGGACAGGTTTGTAGCGTGTGGCATCCTTTTTACATACGATGCACTAAAAACTAGGTCCAAGTTGTCAGCGCATTTCGTTATTAAACTGTTTGGTGCGCTGCAAACTCGTCAGGATGGATCTGTCTCATCAAAATCATACAGATATTTGGTGAAGTGACTTTAAGGAAGGCTCTGGAAGATTCTCGCATGTCCGCAAGAGTTTAACACTCCCTCCAAATGCTCAACTAATATTCAAATTCAAATTGCTAAAGGATTTTTGAATGCAAAGATAGTTATATCTCTGAGTTTTTTTCACACTGATATTCCTTGTATGTAGAAGTGTTTGTTGCAAGAATTTAACGACATGATGGCTCCAAAACAAGGTGTTACACCTAGAAGAAGATCAGGATCTTTATACAGGTTTGAACCCTATGATACGAGTTTGATTGAGAAAAAACGTGACCATGTGAACTCTTTCAAGCGTATGGGATGTTGGAGATACTGTCAGAAGCTTGAATTTCATCATCTGAAGGTTAGTAGAAATTTTGTGAAGAACTACAGCGAAGGAAAGACTAAGGTGGGTCCTCTAGAGATCAATTTGAACGTGGATATGGTCGTTGAAGCTACAAAGATACCAAGAATAGGGGAACTTTGGTTTAAATCCAGGAAATTGGAAAAAAGAGACTGGTGTCAAGACATGTTAAATCCAGATCATCAGGGAACTAATCTAGTGAAGGGAATACCCAGGGGCCAAAAATTGGATTTTGGAAGCCTATGACAAGATGCTATTAATCATACAAAGATTTTTTACTTGTGAAGGGAGGTATAGTAGAGTTTTACAGTATCATTTCAAGCTACTTCTTCACTTCATTGGTAAGAGGGAAATCGACCTACCATATTTCCTATTTATGAGCTTACAAAGGATGATTTTACTTGCTCATAGAAAGCATGATAAACTTCAGAAATCCATCTTCCATCATGATTTGATTAAGTTGATAGTAATTGAACAATTGAAGAAAGAGGGAAGGGAATGACTCACCTTCATGTTCATGTCTAAATATCAAGTTGACCTGCCTATTTCTCCTTCAAAATCCAAGACTCCCAGGAAGAAGACTGTAATACCTTCCTCTGCTCCCTCATCTGAAGTACCACAGTCCTCTCAAGACCCCATTCCTTAAGAACCTTAACCTGCCCAAGTATATAAAAGGGATAAGAGAAAAGGAAAGGCTAAAGAGGTAGTTATTGAAGAACAAATAGAGCTTCCTATGGAGCTTCCTCAAATGGAAATTGAAGATAATTCCCAAACTGTCCAAGTTAAAATTGGTACACCAGCCCTCAAAAGGTCATCCAAGAGAAAACTTGTACTAGCAGAGGAATCTCATCAAAGCACAAAGGTTATCAAGCCTAGAACTAGGTTGTCAAAATTCAAAGTTTCTCCTCTTGAAAAGGAAGCACTTGAGGCCATAGTCCAATTAAGTTAATCTCCACCAGAGCCAGCTCTAGAGACAGATCAAGGGCCAAAAACTAATCGCGCTCAATTACTCAAGGATGCAAATAGACAACCGAAGGAAGTTCATGAGAAGAACCAAAAATTACATCAAGAGAATGTTACACTCAACCAACAGCTTTCAAGTCAAATGGATGAACTAGTAGTGGAGTGTAATCATCTCAAGAGAAACATCAGGAAAAAGATGATTCAAAGGAAACAATTGATTAATATGTACAAGCAGAACCTCAGCTTGAGAAAAGACAATAGAAAGCTGAATGAAGACATATATTTGGCTAAGAACATACTTAGTAAGAAGAACTTGGAAATATTCTTGAAAGAGACCACTTCTCCTAGTTCTTCCAAGCAAGATGATTAACATGCAGATGTTGTTTCAAAGTTATGTCATCAAATTTTGCTGACCTATGGTGAACATGTTATACGTCAGATATCCATTGTTCATATTTGTCTTCAAGGTTATTGAACAAGGATTATTTTTTTTTTCCTTTATTAAGTTGTAAATGTTGGATTTAAAGGGATATAAAGAAATTAAGTGAAAGGTTTTGATGATTGCAAGTTTGGATCACTTGCAAAGAAGTGCTACACAACATAGTAGACCATCAGTGAAATGCTCAGAAGATCAGTAATGAAGACATCAAATGGATACCCTTTTTTGTTTTGATGTGAGGGTTTGATAAAGTTCATATGAAGGTGCAGGTTATGGAAGTTTTCCAAACTTAATTCATCAATTTTACAGTGGCAAGTTATATGTGCAACATCATTACAAGCCCTCATACTTGTCTTATAGTTTTGAAGTTTTATGAAGGTTCATGGAAACTACATTGAGGAAAGAAAGTATAAATACATGATTATTGAGATGAAGCCTGAGTAATCTCAATAATATCAGTAAATTATAGTGGTATCTGTTTAGATGAGGCATAATCCCAGCCTTCAAAGACAATTTTCAAGCAAATTTTGGAGTATTTTTCCAAGACAAGCATCTACATGATTTTGTAGCGCTAACCATCTACATTTTGTGTATTGTGCTACAAACGCACCCATCCTCAACGTATAAGAAGACAAGTCATATTTGGAATCCTTCTCGATCAAAGAATGGGTGACTCAAGGCCCAAGTGTTTTTTATGACTCAAGAAGATCTCTATCATCCTCTAGCAAAGCCTATGAAGTAGTTGAAGACTTAGTTTTAGATAGGGATCTAATCCCTTAGAAATAGGATCTCAATCCTAATTTTTTGTAACTAGATTAGATATATTTTCACATGTAGCTTTTAGATCCATATTTTGGGGATCTGTAATGAAGTTGTAAAGGCTAGAAATTTACATTGTAAAGGGTTCGACTTTGGAGATTTGACTAGAATATTGTATTGAAATACACTTTGAATACATATTGGAATATAAGTTTCTTTTACTGTATTTATTCAAACTTTCATCTTTCTTTCTATTATGTACCTGCGAGTGAATACATAATCATTTTTCTATGTTTATTCAATGACTAATAGCTGGCATCTTATCTTTGCATTGGTAAACTAGAATCACAAGTATTTTACTTGTTATAGCTATCCAATCATATATGCTATTGTGTGTGTGATTATGCTCGTATAATTAATATTATTCATCCATATTCATCTTTAAAAATCTATCTGAATATTATAGTTGAAGGCCCTATCTCTCTGAGTGTATTCATGTGTATCTGAAGTGAGTGAGTTTATAGCCAAGTCATTCAATTTGATCTATTTTATACCTTTATTTGAAACATTTGATTAAGTTACCAAGCTCATTTGATCTGCAACCTAGAGTGACTCTTAAAGTGATAACAAATTGGCGTTGTTTCAGGGGAGAGGAGTGTGAAGCAAGCTTCCCTCGGAGATGAAATAGTCCCAACTTTTGATGATAGACAAAGCCAGGGCATTAGTTTGGTTGTAATTTTCTATCTGGCAACTCCATTGGTACATAGTGGCTTCTAAGAAAGCACATACTGGAGCAAATCTTCAACAACCACTAACTAATCCAGTATCTGATCCTAAGAGTATCATCAAAGAAGGAAAGGCATTACAGAAGGGATATTCAAGTTCAGGTATATCTAGAAAGCCTTCTTTGTATTATCCAGAAAATCCATTAATAAGCCTGACACTTTTTGAAACTATAAGCTCAAAGACTAATAGTGAAAAAGTAGTTTCAGAAGTTCAAGGATATTTTGATCTTACTCAAGAAGGTAGTTCATCAATTGTTGAAGAAAACATCTGCTCATCATCTATAGAATATTCCCAGTCTGAAACTGAACAAAATTCAACTTATATTCATACCAATCTTCCTGTTGTTGAGTTTGTCTTACATGAATTGTTGATAAAAGGAGAAGAAAACCTTGCCAAGTTATTGCTTGAATTCTATAGAGCTTATTATTTTCCTTCTTCCATTGCAAGTTAAGAAATATCTTTTCCTCTCCATTGAACCTCTTTTGTCACCTAAATGAGCAAAATAGAGGTGCTTACAAGCCCAGTTGGGTCAGCTAGGAAAGACATCAGTAGAGGAAAGAGTTAGAAGTGTAAAACATAAAAGATAAGAAAAGAATTAAACTAAGAATGATAAAAACAATTAAACTATAGAGCATAAGGACATAAGAACAAGAAACAAACAAGACTCATGCCACCAATGGAAAGGATTGTATTATTGGAAAGAAAACACCAAAGAGAAAGGGAGACTTTGGGTCCCCTCTTCCTCCAAGGGAGGGCTCTTGGACCCCCAAATATTGAGCTCTTTTTACAAATGAGGAACTAGAATGAAATGGTGAAGATAATCCAAAGCACATTCAATCTAGAGGTGATATGAATGGTTAAGTGCAATGGTGCTAGCATGATCTTGATGAGGAAAGATGATCCTCCAAGAGAATATCAGCAGCATAATAATACAAATGAATTCCTTTCCTTCTGTAGTGCACCCATGGCCTCTTTTTATAGCATAAATTTGAGGTATTATTCAACCAGCTTTTAGTGTGAATAAGGGGTTATTTAGGGCACCTTTAGGTCTTTGACCAACCACCCAGCTGGATTCAGTCGAGATTTGGATGTCAAATCGACTTGGAAGATGAACCAGAAGTGGGTGGGAGGCCGACCAATATCATAAATGCGTCGTTCTGAGGTGTGTGCGGCTTTTTGTGTCCACAGTCGCGCATCGGGCGCATGTGCACTTTTCGAACATTTTTGGCTGGTGCACGTGCGTGCGCTTCCTGTATGTCCTTAGAGCATGATGATTTTATAACTGGTTGTATAGTTTTGGACCTTTTGGAAATGATTTTTTGGTCATTTTTTGGTCCATGGGTGAACTAATAGATGTTTGAAGACGTTGGATTCCTGTAACCATTTGCGAATGAAATTTCTGTGATAATAGATGCCCCCTGATGGATGAGGTTAGGAGCATACGTATAGCCAAAATTCATCAATTTGTCTTCTACTGAGAGTACCATTGTAAGAAAGAGCGATAATGAGAGTATCAAGAGCGACCCGTTGGAGGACAAGGGGAACCTGTAGTACCCAACCTTTCGCAAGGTGTGAAAAATAAATTGTGTACAAACGAGGTAGACATGCCCCATGCTCGTTTCATGTAACTCAAAAAATTTGTAAGACAGTAACTGAAGTGGTGTGTTGGTGAAGATGAATGCAACGCCCTCGGGGGCGTGTTGATAAGAGAAGAGGACAATTCTGATGGGGAACAATACTCTGAAAAATAAGAAATGACACCTGTAGGAAGTATCAAGGGTTTCATGGGCATTGATAGCCCAACAAATTTCAGAGGTCTTCGGAAAATATAAAAACAACTGCAATAGTCGTGAAGTAAGACCCACTGCAACATGAGAAAGTGTTGAAGTTGAATGTTATGGGGGTCAACGACAGCAAAGAGAAATGATGTTTCTCCCTGTGTCGTCCGAGACTCCTCATTGTAGAGGTAATGTGAGTCAAGATACTGTCACCCTTCTGGAAACTGTGCTGATGTCGACAAAAAGGGAGACACAACTCCAAGAAGAAAAGGGCTTCGTGAAATCCATGGGATGAGATCAAGAACTGATGAGGTATATGAACGAAGTCAAGATGCGGTGAGACTCAAGATTTTCCTTGGTTGGGGATATATGTGGAGTATAGGTGGCAACAACCATACAACTAGGTCAAGTGTCAAGGGGATAACCAGACGTGGGATAAGTTGTGCCAGAGGTGGGACAAAGTGAACAAAATCGGAGAGAAGAGGTAGGTGTCCGGTGGGATACTTGGGGTTTATGGACGATGTCAACAAGAGCAGGTGATAAGGAATGCCCCAACCAATGGCGACATGGGTTGCGTTTTCCAAAAAAGGAAGAAGGTTGCCAAAGGTGGTGACAAAAATCTATAAAAATGTTGGAAACAATGGATTTGTACAATTACTTAAAGAATTAAAAAATAAGGTGGGATAATAATGAAGATACAAAAATGGGTGCCCCAGTGTAAGATGTCTTGGCCTGAGGATGGCACAATTTGTTTGGAAAACAAGTGGAGGGTTGGGGCCCCATAGGCGGGTTTCTGTATTAGGGAAATGTATGGAGGGCAATTTGCAGATGGGAAAATTGATGGTGGATGAAATGGATGGTTATTGATGCTGCGGGAGTGCAGTCAAAATAAAACCGTGAGGAAGTACCCTGGGAGTCCATTGGGTAGGCTAGCAAAATGAGGAGAAGGAGTATGTGAATGATTCGTGACATGATGTAAGACTATCGGGACTCCCATCCCTAAATGGTGAGAACAACATGAGTGTCAAAGTGCCTGGGGGGACGATGAATGGGACAACTCATGTGGGTGAGAGTGCTACCAGGTGACAGTACTGAAATGCAGTGGAGGTGACGGTACTGTAGAGCCGGATCTAGGGATCCTAGAGGTAAAAATCGAAGGGTGTGACTATGAGGAAGATCATATAGCGGTTATTCAATAATGTAAGCATGCGTACCTGAGCAAAATATGAGGAAAATGTCCCCCGGGGGATAAGGATGAAAAGTGGCCCAAGGACTATCATGGTGTAGATGACGGGGTGGTGAACCCGTGGCTGAAAATGGATCAAAAAATGGACACCTGGAGCTCCTTGAATTGAGTCTGGAAGTTTGGAAAAATGGACTATATATAGTTGTAGGGCCCACAATGCCACCTCATTTGTACCTATTGTGTTATTGAGTGGACGAGCAAGTTTATGGGAGTTTTTGAGATTCTGGGAGTTCGAGGCAGTCGATTCAGGACCAACGAGCTTCAGGTTAGTTGTTGTATCATCCTGCATAGAATTAGGGTTTTTGTTTTTGAGTAGGGCTTGTACAGAGGGTCATACAAGGGTTTTTGTAGGTGTGGGCCCCTCGGTGCACGGGTGATCGAGAAAGTTGCGTGCATGGATGCACGCCTTTAATTTAGACATCAACGCGTGGGGGCGCCCTAATGGGGAGAATAGGCGTGCATGTTCAAGGCACAACAACACATGCATGCGTGTCTGTAATTCTAACAGTTGCGCATGTGTGCACCGCTGTGTAGTGAAAAAGCGCGCTATGATGCGCGTTTGTGTGTGCAATAGGGGCACATGAATGTGCCTCTGTTTGGCCAACAGTCACACGTGAGTGCACGAATGAGGGATGAACAGGTGCGCATGTGTGCATGCCTATGGGGTAAAACAACCGTGCCTTGGAGGCAAAGTTGAAAGGTGTAAAAATTGATCTTTTTTGGAGATTTTTTGGTTTGTATGTTTGAGATGGTTGATCAAGTACTATATATGTGGATGCAGGTGATCATTTGGACAATGTCGATTCACTAGAGAGAGAGAGATTGGTCCCAGTTGTGGCAGGCTGTGACCAATGAGGAGTCGGGAGTCTGTGACACTTTGGCAGCCTGTGGGCTGTTGAAGTTATTTGAGTGCCCCCTGATATGGGCCCATGAGTACCTCCTACAATTCTTGATTCAGATGTGGATCTGGATCTGCATTGTTTTATGGTGCGGGGTGAGCAGTTGGCCTTCACTACGGTGGAGGATGTATATTTCTTGACGAGGCTCCCTTTTGGGGGAACTCCCTTACCGACGGAGCCCGTAGTACTTGGGGATGAGTAGCTGGTTGTTCTAGGCCAGAGGTATAGTATGAGGGAGAAATTTATGTCAGGATCCATGGTGAGTATTGGGGCGATGGATGCCCTGGTTCATCACTATGTGGCAATGATGGTTGTGAGGTTATATGGGTCCTTCACGACTCAGCGGATTAGTGGTGGTCAACTGAGGATTATGGAGAGGGCGTTGATATGAGAGAATTTTTCCTGGGGCTTGATGTTGCATGCCAAGATGGTAGGGAATCTAGACAGGTGTCAAGTTGCAGAATCATGGGATTTTTCCTTTGGGTCGATCTTGGTGGCATGGTTTCTGGAGAGGGTGCCTATGTTGTGCCCGAGAGTGTTGTTGGGTGCACCTGGTGTGTGAGAGCCACAACTATGGCGGTAGTCGATGATTTTGATTCGCCACAATGGCGGGGAGGGTGGCCACTATTTCACAGCCGAGGCTGCATAGGTGTGACATTAGATGCCATAGATTATACTGCGTTACCCATACTTTGGGGTGGACTTCCGAGATGATCCAGAGATGGTGTTACCTCCAGGAGAGGTGTTCGATCACAGAGATATGGTGTGATATTGTTATTTTGTAGATAGTATAGCATGTATATTTTTATGTATGGGTGGATGATGATGCTATCATTTGTTTATTGTATGTGCAGATGTAGGGCCTCGTGGGTGCAAGGTGGAGATGGTTAGGGCACCAGCTCGCCAGGGCTTGGTGAGACCTCCGCAAGGAGAGTTGTGGGTAGGAGAGAGACGATAGTGAGAGGATGTTGGGGTGAGGCCTGTTGACGATGAGAGAGAAGTTAGGAGATGTTTTTTTGATGACCCTGGTGTAGGGTCATCACACGCTCCTACAGCCGAGGCCAGGGGAGAGTTTGAGGATATTCGCCACCGCTTGGAGGCGGTGTTACAGGGAGTGCCCGAGGGGATGTGGTCGCGGATCCAAGACGAGGGATTCCTAGAGCAGTGTGTGGGGGTTTCATTAGTGTGATGGACTGTGGTCCAGAGAGCAGCAGTAGCAGGTGTTGGAATGACTGGGCGACTACCTCCAGGTCCAGAGGGACCGATAGTGGGTGGGTCACCACCTCTTGAGAGGGGACCAGGTGGTGATTCTCTAGAGGCACCATGAGTTTCTTTGTATGTATTTATATGTTTTGTGGTATTTATATAGGCCTGTGATCCTATTTGGTGTAGTGGCACCAATTTTGTATCTATAGGGGTGAGGTGGTTCGTCAGCCTACGAATGTTGTATATGTACGATATATTTTTTGTAAACATTTGGATGGCACTTTTGACTGATATATATATATATATATATATATATATATATACACACACATTTTGGGGTCTTAGTGATGTTTACATGTGTTTTGTGTTTTTTTTATGATGTCTAATTTATATGTTGTGACAGATTATTGATGTTTGATGTATGTGTACTAGTAGCTTGATGTGATAAATGGAAATCTAACACTAGGTTAGCCATGTTATCTACTTTTTGATTAAATTGTCTTGGAATATGTGTAAATGTGATGGAATCAAAATGTCGAGATAAAAGTATAACTTGCAGGTATTTGCAGAAGAGGCAAGGATCGCGAACACGGTACACATTATTGAGTTGGAGGACAACCAGTTGGAAATCTAATAGAACGCTAAGGTGACGAATATGGTGATGGCTGGCCTCAGCGAGGAGACTAATGACGACGGTATATTTTGCTTGATTGTTGGTGGTTGAGCCTAAACATATGTTGTTGGAGTGGAGCAGTTCATGTGAGGGTGAATAGAGGGCCCAAGCAGCCAAAGAGAGATTATGTGTCCAACGGCTAGCTCCGTCGGTGTAACCGATGTGGTAGGCCGATGGGGGTGGCATCTATCAATAACATGAGTGATAGATTAGACATGAGGTATGGATGAAAGAAGATTAAAAAACTCTACAAAAATGTACAAAAAAGAAAAAGCCTTGGGTAGAATGGCTACGCTCAGGCGTAAAATTTCTTTAAGTACAACCCATTGACGGGTTCTTTGAGAGGGTGGCCTTCGGGGGAGGCCAAAACATATGCACCTTTAGTAAGGCAATGTTGGATGATATAAGATCCATGCCATAGTGACTCAAATTTTCCATAGTCGAAGGTATCGTGAGCGATATTGTAAGCGAGGACGAGGTCACCTTCATTGAATGAGAGAAGGTTGACATGGCAATCAAAAGTGGACTTTGACCATTTTTGGATGCCTCATTGTTCTGTAATGAAGATTGATGATCTTCATCCAAGGATTCTAAGTTCATCAAACGCTGCTCCATTGGAGCAGTGTCAGGTAATTTCTCAATAACGGTGCATAAGGTGGGAATTTTGCACTCGATAGGAAGAGTAGCCTCGACTCCGTGGACTAGATGAAATGGTGTGAAACCAATGGCAGTTTTTACTGCCGTGCGATAAGCCCATAGCGCGGAAAATAACATATGATGCCAATTGATCTTATGTTTGTTAACCATGCGCTGCAACATGATTTTGAGGACTTTATTGACTATTTCAACCTGCCCATTTGAATGAGGGTAGTATGGGGATGAAAATTCGTGGGAGAATCCTAACCTAGATGAGAGTTCGATGGAAATATCATTATCGAAATGTTTCCCGTGATCAGAGACTAGTTGTAGTGGTACTCCAAAGAGGGAAATGACGTGATTAACGAAAAAACGTGTTGCAGTGTCGGCGATGTTTTTGAAGGTAGGCATGGATTCAGCCCACTTGGTGAAGTAATCGACTGCAATGACGATGTATTTGTGTCCATTGTTGGATGGAGGGTTGCAAGTCATGAAGTCTATGCCCCATTTGCAGAAGGGACCAATGGTGATGACTGGGTGTAGAAGAGAAGGTGTTGCTCGTGCTTTGTTGGCGTAAAGCTAACATTTGTCACATCATTTCACTGTGTGTATACAATCATGAAACAATGTAGGCCAAAAGTAACCAGCGTGAATAATTTTCTGAGTGGTGGACATCCCTGAGAGGTGGCCCCCGCAAGAATCGTTGTGGTAGTTGTTCAAGACTCGATCGGCCTCGTCGATAGTTAAGCAACGACGAAGTACAATGTCAATGCCTTGCCGATATAAGACATCACCAATGAGTAGGTAGCATGGGGATTGGTGACGAATACGTCGACGATTGTCTCTGGAGAGGTGGTTTCCGAATTTTTGTGTTCGGATGTAGACGAGAAGATCGTCGTACCAAGGGTCATCCAAGGGGATGTAAAAGAGATGTTCATTAGGGAAGTTGGTATTGACAGTTGAACTGGTAGTATCTAAGGGAAATTCCGTGATGAGTTCGGCGAGGATGAGAGATTTCTTTCTCTTGGGTGTTGAAAATTCGAGTTCGTACTCTTGAAGGATGATGATCCATCGAGCAAATTTACCATTAATTTGCCGACGACTGAGCAAGTATTGCATGGGGTTGGAATCTTCTATGACTTTGGTAGTTCGAAGAAGAATGTAATGGCATAGCTTATGGACTGTGAGGAAAACTGCAAGGGCTAGCATTTCTTCATGATTGTATTTCAAGGGTGTCCCTGAAAGGTTTTTACTAATGTAGTAAATCACATGCTCACGGTCTTCATCCTCTATTTGGACAAGCACTCTTGCTACTGAAACGATTGAGGCTGATATTTAGAGGAGATAGTTGTGGTTATAATCAGGTGGACTAATCAATGGGGCGTTGGAGAGGGATGCTTTAAGATCATCAAAAGTGGTTTGGGCATGTTTATCCCATTGGAATGGGATGTCGTGACGAAGTAAGTGAAGGAAGCCATGTGCACAGGTAGCATAATCTGGGACAAAGCATCGTAAAAAGTTAGCTTTGCCTTGTAGGATCTGTAGTTGGCGTAAATTCTGAGGGGGTGGAATTTCTGTGATGGCTTGGACTTTGAGGGGGTCCATGGTAATGCCACATTGGGAAACTATGAACCCAAGGAGGTGCCCAACAGTGATGTAGAATACACACTTGAGGGGGTTCAAGAGAATGTTGTATTGATGAAACCTTTGGAAGATGATTCGTAAATCATCGAGATGCTGAGTGCGTTTCTTGGATCGAGCTGTGAGGTCGTCCAAGTATTCGAGGATGATATGAGCCAGATCATGAAAGATGTATGTCATGGCTCATTGGAAAGTGGCACCGACATTCTTGAGGCCAAATGGCATGACACAATACGCAAAGGTGCCCCAAGGGGTAGTGAATGCAGTTTTGTATTGATCGGTTGGGTGAATTTGGATTTGGTTGTAGCCAGAGAAACCGTCCATGAAGGACAAAGCCTCGTGACCTGCACAATCATCGATAATTTGGTTGATGAAGGGAGTTGGAAAGTTTTCTTTGGGACAGGCATGATCGAGGTCACGAAAGTCCGTACAGACACGGATAGTGCCCTATTTTTTGTTAACAAGGACAGGATTGGAGACCCATGAAGTATAGGCAATGGGGTAGATGAACCATGCAACACGTAATTTGTCAATTTCGACTTTGATGGTCGTTGCGGTCGCTATTTTTGGCAGACATGTGTGATATCAGGCCAGATGTCTATGCGATGTTCAACAATAGAGGGATCAAGTCCAGGCATCTCTGTGTATGACCAGGCAAAAATGTCTCAGTATTCCTGAAAGAGGGCTTTGTAGGTGATGATTTCCTTAGGAGAGCATGCCGCGCCAATGGTGAGTTCTTCTATAATTTCGGACTTGATGGAAATATCTATTTTGATGGTTGGGGAAATATTGGCCATATTGCCTTCCTCAAAAGCATCAGGGGCAGGGATAGGGTTATTGAACCAATCTATATGCCCTGATGGGAGAAAATATTTGGTTTCGTTTGCATATATGGGGTGTTGGTTAGGAGGCGTGAAGGATTCCTGTGAAAGAAAGAGTGCTCTGTGGTGGAGCACATCCCATGGGCGATCGGGGGTAGTTAACTCCTCAAGGATATCTTCATCGCAATGAAACTGTCGTGAATGTAGGGGATCAAGAAGAGTGACATCAATGACTATCACGATGTCATTGTCTCCTGGTGGTAAATATGTAGGGGGATTCATGCAAGGGGATTGCGATGGTTCACTCGACATAAACCAAATATCAAGATATTGTGTGTTAAAAACGATAGTCGGGCGTAAAATTTCTGTAGGAAAATGAACTGGCGAATTGGGGGGATTTGGTGGTAAATCCTCATATAAATCATCCAAGAACCATGGAGGAGTAGGGAGTGCTTCAGGATCAGGAGAAGTAATATGAATAACATATGTTGATGGAGTAGGGTTAATCACAAATTCTATAGGGGGGGGTTAGGATTTTGAATCAGGGCCATTTGGCATTGTCTGTATTCGATGATCATAGGACATTGGTATGTGAAATGATCTAACGATTCATAGAGAGAGAAAGGGCACCTCATACGTTCATTGATTGAAGTCATGACATAATGGATGTCCGTGACATTGGGTGAGGATGATGCATATGGACTGGGTTCTTGCTGAAAGATCTGGTGTACTGATGTTAGCATCTGTCGGAATTGGGGTAACGATGGAAAATGGTGGGTATAATGGCCATATTTTGAACAAATGGCGCAAGCGAATTTGGTTCGCAATCCTTTGCTACTTGTGTTAGGGGAGATGGCGGCAGTACTTGATGAAGTGATGAGTGATTATGGTGCTTGATTGATTTGAATTAGATTGCATAGCTCTGGTAGTGATGGGCATTTGTTGGTGGGGTGCCCATCTTTCTCTCATAGTGCACAAGGAGTTTGGATGCGTGGGGGTAGGGGAGCGGTGGTATATTTCATTTTTTGTCTTCCCCCAACTGTAGAAGTGGTGCTAGTGAGTGAGGGTGTTAGTGGTGCGACGGGAGTAGGTACTGGAATCTGCATCAGAATCCCTTTGGTTTGAGGAGGGAGGGATGGTTGAGGGACTATGGCTGGTGGATGTAGATACCACACTGGGATTGCTAGCACCATATTGGGGAGGGTAAGCGTGGCGGCTACCTAGAAAGCTTGTACGCCTGGTGGGGGGTAAAAGAAGGGGATTTGAGTAAGAGCTTGGGGGAGTGTCTCCCAAACTGGGATGTGGTCTTGAGGTAAGGTGGAATTAGGAATAGGTGAAGGTGGAGGGTTTTTAGGTAATTTATAAGGAGGAAGTTCTGCAACTAGTGGGACATCAGATATAAGAGAGGCCTCATTGGGATGGATGGTATCTCGAATTTCAGTTTCATTGGATGAGACAACACATACTTGATTGGAAGGATGAATGAGCGGTGGTGTGCCATGGTACATCCCAAGCAAGGATGGGTCTTTGAAAATTCCGGAGCCCATCTCAATGAGTGGGTATGTATCGGGATTAGTGTGGATGAAAGGGAGGATATTATTGATGTTGGAAGAAGGGTTAGGCTCATAATATGAAACCTGATCGATGGTAATGATCTTCCCATTATGGGGGGAAATCATGGTTCGAAATACAGAAGAAGCAACTGCCTTCATAGCATACATGTAACTACGACCGAACAAGATATTGTAATCGAGTGGGGCATCGATAACCTCAATGTTAATAAGAATGTTTTCCCCCCAAGTTTGACAGGGACTTTTTGGAAGAGCCCTTCGGAAAAAGATGGTCGTCTGTCATATGCTCTTAAGGTAATGGCAGATGGTATGAGTTCGAGGGAACCAAGTTTCTGCCATACGGATTTGTACGTAATACATGTGGATGCATCTTCATCAATGATGCATCGATGAACTGTAATGTTCCAAATTTTCATGGGGATTTGAAAAGTGATAAGAGCAGGGAGGCGAGGTTCTCCGCTATCGAGATCAAATGTGATGAGTTGGGTATCAACAGGGTCAACTACCCCCAGGGCGGAAATTAAGGACTTCCGCTAAGTGGGATAAGTTTGAAGGACTTCTAAGACTGACATGGCAACCGAAGATTGTGCCAAGTCATCGACCAAACTATATTTATGAGTCGCCCTAGCCTAAGGGTTGTGGACATTTCTGTGCAATGGGATGTGAGGAATACAAAGGGGTATTTCAGTATTAGGGTGAAGAATCATTAAAGGGGCTCCAGTTGTGACTGGGGTTGCTTCCAAGGTGGTGGGAGCAGACTCAGGGGGTGTGCTATATTGACGACTGTGTGTTTGCAGAAGGACTTCTTCCTCACTGGTGAGGAGGATAGTGTGATTGGCAAGATTGCCTGTATTGGGATACTGTCCCAAATGTGGTGGGGTAGGCTGCATGTCTTGTTGGGTATTTATCACCCCTTGGTGTGGAATGGATTTTTGTAGCACGACTGGGGGTGGTTGTTGCACATATTGTTGTGGGGCCTGCAGAGGGGTAGGCAGTGCTGAGGGACATGGTCCATTCACAGAGTCTTTCATCCGTTTAAAGTCAACAATTTGGGGGAAATGGTGAGTATAGTGACCAAACTCACTGCAAAGGGAACAAGGGAAGTTGGTTCGAAGGTTGTTGTTATTTTTACCTTGGTGTTTGGTATTATTGCCCCCTTGAGGGTTCTGGTTCCCTAGATTTTGGTTGCCCCCAGCTGGTTGGTTTTGTTGGGGATGGTTTCCTCCTTGCCCTGGATTATTATTGTTCCGGTTTTTTACTTTCTTTTTGGCATTATTTGGCTGATGGGTCGGGTTGGCCATACTCAGTTGTTCAAAATTTTGATATTGCTAAATGGGAGAGGGCTGAACAAAATTAACCCCAACGTGTGGGTGTCCTTGTGGTGGAGCCATAGGCTATGGAGGGCCAGGAAATGGAAAGTATGGATTATGTTGTGGCAATGATCAATATGGTACATAGGAAGGCATGGCGTTTTCACTAGTGCTTAGGGTATAGGCTGAGGTAGAGGGAGTACCAGAACTTGGTTGGATAGGCGGGCGTATTATGGGTTTCGGTGGGGGTCCACTTATGGGTGGAGGCAGGGAAATAGGGTATGGTTGTTGATAAGGGGGAGGAGGATAATAAGGGATTCCTCCATATGTCGACAGATATTGGGGTATGCCATACATGGGTGGTTGTTGAGGTTGTGGGTTGTGGTGTGTGGTGTTACCAATCAATCTGTCTGCTGAGTGAGACATCACCGATTTGTCTTGGCCAAATGGCATGGGTCTTGGGGTGACCGGAAGTACCATGTATAGGTATCCTGACTGGGCATAAATGAGTTTGAATTGTTGGGTCTTGCTAATGGCTTCTTCTTCAGACTGGGGGAAGGCGACGACCACATCTTTGGCAAGGAGTGAAACAAGTGATTTGAGGAACCAATTGAGACATTGTTGGGGGGTAGCATTGGCTTTGCAGAGACTACGTCGCTGACGCCACTCGTGAATGTGCTCAGCAATGTGTGTGGAGGAGGTTTGTTTGAAGTCTGAGAGTAGTTCAAGGCCATTTTCATGATGAATGGGTAGTTTAAAGAAGGTCAAAAATGATTTGGCCAAGGATTCAAAGGTCACGTGGGACCCAGATTTTTCTTCTACATACCACTTGGCTAATGGGACAGTGAGTGTGCGTTAAAATAACCTCAATCGGATAGAATCGTCCATGATGTTGTTTGAAGATCACCATAGGTGAAAGGTCATGATATGGTTGGCGGGATCATCTTATTCTTTTCCTTCAAACTTGGGGATGTCTGAAGGGAGTTTGGTAGGCATTGCAGGCCATGTGGGGTTGTGCAATATAGGATCATTGGTGAGTTTAGTTAGATCCGCTATGTTGAGGGAAGCCAAGTATGGCATATGAGGTGGTGGCGAAGGATTAACTCCAACCATAGTGTGAGTATTCTGGGTACCTGACCCTTGGAGGGGACTAGGTGGGTTTGTACTCCCCCCTTGAGAAGAAGTTGCCCCCCCGCTTCCGTGTAAAGGAGAGCGAGTGGATGGTTTACCTTGGTAAGTGGACCCAAGTAAGGTGGAACCAAGAAAAGCTGATCCCAAGAAAATGGCACTTAAAGGTGTGTGAGAAGGTGGAGCTGATGAGTTGACAAGACTAGGAACTCCCCCTAGAATAGAAGGGAGATTTAGCAAGCATCTGGAATGGCGGGGGTTCTATGGGTCCCCTATGATGTCCGACTAGCTGAGTGGATGTGTGCGAATGGTGGTGAGAGAAATAAGTAAACAAGAGCCTTTGCTGCAATTTTTTGAACCTTCACAATATATTTCCCAATCAGATGTAATCAGAAGGGCATCATACATAAAGCAATTTGATAAAGAAGCATATATGTGGATAGGTGGATTTTTTCCACGTGGGAGAACAAAGAAAACAAATGCTTGTGTCTTAAAATACGTAACGTTTTTCCTCTCAAATAGCACTGAACCTTCCAAAAGCACTCGACAGTGGGGTATGAATCCATCAGAAGAGAAACTAGTGAAGGATGAAGCAATTAGTTATAATGAGTGTAGAGGGGGCATATCCCGAAAGAGCTGGCGATATTTCCCAATAGCCATACAAAATCTGATCAAGGTGCAATTGCAGCCCACAATTGCCACTTGGGTAGATGTCCTAAATTTTGGTCAATAGGTACCTTGGTCAAAGTGAGACATTTAGATTTTCGGCCTCATAAATGGGTCATGGGCTAGATTTCGTCCAAGAGGTGGGTGCCTCAAGGGGGGATGCACAGAACAACCAGACCTTAGCCTTCAACCCTTCATGGGTATCTCCCTGCCTTATGGTGTAGGAACACTTGACTTGGAGGATTTAAAAGTTACCTATTTGTCAACTTATACTGTTTTGACGATGTGGGAACTAGATAAAGGGGAGTTATTTGGATGCCTATCCCCGAGATCCTACCTAGACTAAAAAATTTCTTATGGTACCTCCCGTGGAGGAAAACTTCGTGAGTTTTTAGAAATATTTTAGGTGTGGTTGTTTGAGATATTGGGGGTGTGAACCAATCTTGTTGAAATTAAGTGGGAGTGGATAGTCTTATCAAGAAAAGGGTGGGGCATTTCAGAATCCCAAATGGAGGAAACTTACTTCAACCTCCATGATTTCTAGATAATACTATGTGAGTGATTGGTGGACTTTGTGTGTGAACAAGTGAAAGTATGCCAATGTTTTAATAATTTAGGTGTCACCTTACTGCATGTGGACTTCACTTGGTCCTTACAAGTCTTGATTACCTAAGTTACTATGTGTCATTGGTACAACCTTGTGGAATTTTAAAGTCCTTAGGAAACTAGCATGCGGACATGTGGGTCCTTACTATTCCTTTAACTCCCTATTGTGATTTATTTCTAAGAAAGCTTTGAAACTATCCTAGATTGTGCACATGTGGGCATGTATGGGCCTATTACAAAACCTTTAAACTTCCCTAGTGATTTAATCTAAAAAAGTAAATTTCAACACTATCTTATATTTGTAGCATGTGGGCATGTATGGACCCTTACAATCTTAAGATGTGTTTGAAAAATAAACTATGAGGAGTCCCGAGGGGGCTGTTGTCTTCTCCTAAATATTTTTTCTTTTTAAGGGAGATGAAATTGTCCCTTAACCTATTTCTGATTCTCAAGATTGCTTTGGAGAGCGAGAGAATAGCATACTCAATGATTGATATATAATTTTTGGTCCCAATGCAAGTTTTATATGTAATGTATAATGATTCCCACTTAAACTTTAATCAAAGCAAGCCATCCATGTGGCAACATGAAAACAAAAAGAGGAAAAAATTATGATTTTAACCCCCTAAGTGCCTATGTTTTGACTAATTCCTTTATATGGAGAGGGAATGTAAGTGTGGTGCAGATTACAATATACATGGAATCAATTTTAAGAAGGCTATGGTCCCTCCACATATCACAAAAAGCTTACAATGTGTATTTTTCTGCACGGGTGCGTGGGTCTTAGAATAGGAAGAGGCGCTTTGAGCACCGATGCACAAACTAAAAGAGACTTATGGGAACAAGTGCGCAGAAGGTGCTGAGTAATATAGTGGTTTTGGCGCATGTGTGAATGATGCGCGACTGTGGGCCGATAAACCTGTGCACACCTGTCACACGGTTGTGAAGAAAATTTCGGATGAAATTCCTTCAACTCATCTTTGAATTCGACTTCCTGTAGGTCGGCTTGGGATGGTTATGGTACCTGCAGGTTAAATAAATAGAAAGAAGAGATAAAATAACCCAAATGGGGTAGGAAATTGATACCTTTCCCCAGTGGATTCACCAATCTATTGTGCCTCTTTTGTCACCTAAATGCGCAAAATAGAGGTGCTTACAAGCCCAGTTAGGTTAGCTAGGCAAGACAACAGTAGAGGAAAGAGTTAGAAGTGTAAAACATAAAAGATAAGCAAAGAATTAAAATAAGAATGATAAAAACAATTAAACTATAGATCATAAGGACATAAGAACAAGAAACAAACAAGACTCATGCCACCAATGGAAAGGATTGTATTAGTGGAAATAAAAAACCAAAGAGAAAGAGAGACTTTGGGTCCCCTCTTCCTCCAAGGGAGGGCTCTTAAACCCCCAAATATTGAGCTCTTCTTACAAATGAGGAACTAGAATGAAATGGTGAAGAGAATCCAAAGCTCATTCAATCTAGAGGTGATATGAATGGTTAAGTGCAATGGTGCTAGCATGCTCTTGATGAGGAAAGAGGATCCTCCAAGAGAATTTCAGCAGCATAACAATACAAATGAATTCTTCTCCTCTTGTAGTGCACCCATGGCCTCTTTTTATAGCATAAATTTGAGGTATTATTCAACCATCTTTTAGTGTGAACAAGGGGTTATTTAGGGCACCTTTAGGTCTTTGACCAACCACCCAACCGGATTCAGTCGAGATTTGGATGTTAAATCAACTTGGAAGCTGAACCAGAAGTGGGTGGGAGGCCGACCAATATCATAAATGCGTCGTTTTGAGGTGTGTGCGGCTTTTTGCGTCCACAGTCGCGCATCGGGCAATTGTGCACTTTTCGGGCGTTTTTGACTGGAGAACATGCACGCGCTTCTTGTATGTCCTTAGCGCATGCTGATTTTATAACTGGTTGTATAGTTTTGGACCTTTTGGAAATGATTTTTTAGTCATTTTTTGGTCCATGTGTGAACTAATAGCTGTTTGAAGATGTTGGATTCCTATAACCATTTGCAGACGAAAATTCAGTGATAACACTCTCATTGACTTAGCTCCATCCTCTGTATCAACCTCATCTCAGTCCCTAGTTATCCAAACTTCTAGTACACCTACATATACCACTACCATGGCATGATTACCTCAAAATCCTACTAAGATGGAAAGAATCATAGCTGCTAGATATGCACCATTAATACTTCCTAATCCTCTGAATGCAATGCCTACTGGAGACTATCAAAAGTACATGCCTAAATTTTTAGGGATAGAAGTGGTTACAGCTAAAGATCATCTTGAATTGTTTTATAGTTATGCTGATAACTTGAATATCACTCAGGAGGATATATGGATGAGAGTTTTTGTTCAAAGTTTAGATGGAGAAGCCAGGAAATGGTTTAGAGAATTAACACGGGGAACTATAATAGGTATTGAAGTTTTAGATGATAATTTCCTTAAACAATAGGGAGATAAGAA
Organism: Picea engelmannii; assembly: GCA_009831015.1. NCBI lineage: Eukaryota > Viridiplantae > Streptophyta > Pinopsida > Pinales > Pinaceae > Picea > Picea engelmannii. The sequence continues at coordinate 12,527 of ML866493.1, read as the reverse complement.
GGATTTTCTTTACTACATTACAGAGTTTGGGAATTTGAGAAGGAAAAGTGGTGAATCAATGTTAGGATTTACTAAAACATTTAACCAGATGTATAGCAAGATCCCAGCTGAAATCAAGCCTACTGCTACATCTACAAAAATAACATATGTTAATGCCTTTGATTCTGAATTTTGTTTGATGTTAAGAGAAAGGAGATCTATTACATTGGCTAATATGCAGGATGCAACACTTGAAGTGGAATCTAACATCCTTGCTGCAGAAAAATTGAAAGGTAGAGTTGATAGAAGGAGACAAAAAGGAGAAGCCTCATCATCAAGTTCAGATCCCAATATTGAAAAGATGGCTAAGATGATATAATATTTGACTTTTGAATTGTCCAAAATGAAGATTGAAAACAAGCATCCTGGAAAAGGTATAGATCCTAATTCTTTTATTCCTTGAAATCCAAATCCTTATAGAAGAAATAATGAGCAAGTTCAGATTTTACAAAGGAATAGAAATGCTAATGAGGATTAGAAAATTAAAGCCCCTTTTCAGAACATAGTGATGGAGGAATATCATCCAGAAGAGGATGATGAGATTCAATGTTTTGGGGATAAAGGTAATGCATCTTTCTTGACACAAACTTCTTATGAGGAAGCTTTGATTAGTCATCAGACTAATCAGGAATCAAATGATGGATCTGTTTTTCAAGATGATGATCAGAATAGGTACAATTTGAGATATAAAAACAATAATAGTAAGCAAGATGTGAAATATCCTCCCAAAAAAGTTGTTGCCCCTTCAAAACAACAACCAAGCAAAGATCAAGCTCAAATAAATGATCAAGTACTTCTTAAATCTCCTCTGCATGAGATAAGAAACCCTGACAAAGTTCCTTTTTCATTCATCTTTGAATCATAAATTCAGAAGGTTAAGATTCCCATACCGCTCATTGAACTAATGAAGAATGACACCTTCAAACAAACCATCCTCAAATCCCTTGAGCCTAAATCCATACAAGTTGTTGCTAATGTTGTAAACCTCCAAGATGATAAGCCTATTGTTGTCCTTATACCAATGAATGAAGACCATGAGGAAGCC